>BQNB010106460.1:3054-23386 GCA_026074375.1 Tanacetum coccineum | reverse complement strand
ATAAGAGCAATGTAAATAAAACTTTGAATATATATTGATTGAAAAATATTCTGCCTAAGTTACAGAATAACTAACTATGAAAACTTATGTGTGTGTATTCTAACTATGCCGTAGGGTTCCTTTTATACACTAAGGAAAACCCTAATGGGCTTACAAAACGCGTCAAGTAATAATGCATATCTATTCCTAATATAACTCATGCATATCACTTTAGTAGTACTAACTATATAACTAACTGTACTAACTATATTGACAGTACTAACAATGTACTGGCAGTACTACCTAACTATAACTAGCAGTACTAACATACTTAGTCGTTTTTCCTGAATAAGCTTGAGCAGTATAAAATTGTATTGGAAATACTAACTTCTGTGTTGACTGTACTAAGTATGTAGACATTTAATTCTCAACAATTTATTATCTCGAAGAGGCATATCATTCTTAAGACTTGTCTTTCTTTTTAATGAAGAGTGTGTTATGTACCATTCCCATGGAGTTTTCACTGTTTTATAAGAAAGGCTTTGAATTGGACCGTACCAAGCTTTTAGGGCTTGTTTTTCAACCTAAAAGGATCTTTTTTAAGTCTAAAGACTTTAATTAGGGTTTTGGCGAAGTCAATGAATCCCGAAGGTTGTGCACACGTAAACCTCCTCATTGATAACACCATTAAGGAATGCACTCTTCACATCCATTTGGTATAACTTTAAAGTCTAGTCGCTAGCATCATGAAGCTAAAAGTATTATTATAGACTCTAGTCTAGCTACGGGTGCATATGTTTTGTCATAATTAATTCCTTCTTGTTGATTATAACCTTAGGCGACTAACCTAGCTTTGTTTCTAGTTACGACCTAAGAGTTCTTTGATTTAGAATACAAATAACATTTTCTAGGGGATGAGTTTTAGATTCTTTAATATTTACAATTTGATTATTTTCTAATGAAATGTCATCAAGATCATTTCCTATGGGTTTTGTTTTACTAACTCAATGCCTTCTTCTTCGTCTAAATCATCATCTTCCTATGGTGGATGTTTTAGGTGAGGGAGGAGTTTCATCGAAAGTTACATTCAACGACTCTTCAACTTTCATTGTTTGTTTGTTAAGTATTATGTAAGCTTTACTATTTTGCGAATATCCTAGGAAAACACCTTCGTACGACTTTGGGTCAAACTTGGTGAGGTAATCTTTTGTATTAAGAATAAAGCATTTACTTCCGAATACTCTAAAATAGTTAAGGTTTGGTTTCCTACCTCTATAATCAAACTCGTATGGAGTTTTTCCTAAAAATAAGTCTAATGAAAACTCTTTAATTATATAGGTTGACGTATCGACGCATTACCACACAAAATTTTTTGAGGGAATGGTTTGTGCATTTTAAACTTGGTTCTACCTCTTTTATTGTAGTTGGATTTTTTCTTTCTACTACCCCATTATGGATTGTGGAGTACGAGGAGCCGTAAAAAATTATGAGATATCCTATTTAAATAACAATAGTTTCCGCAATTGTAACTTCATCTATCAATTCCCGATCATGATTCCGTTTAATGATACAATGGACGTACGAACGCATTACACCAAAGTTTTGTGGAAATGGATTGTTCATTTAACCGGTTCTACTCATTTCTTGTAGAGTGCGATTTTTTCTTATACTACCCCATTAGATTGTGGAGTACGAGGAGCGGAAAAATTATGAGATATCCTCATTAAATCACCAATAGTTTCCAGAATTGTACTTCATTATCAATTACCGATCTTGATCCCGTTCTTAATTGATACAATGGAACATTCCCTTATTTGTTTTGGTCATTTTGCTAAATATTTCAAATTTTTTTTAGGCTTCGGTTTAATTTGCTTAAAATATAGATCCAATGTGAATCGAGATTAGTCATAAACGATTACTTTATCTAGTCATAACGGGATTTCCCTCCATAGCTTCGTATGGCGGAAGGGCCAACTAATCCATGTGAAGTGAGTTCTAAGATCTAGTTGTTGAAACTATATTTTTAGCCTTGTGACTTGAATGAGATTGCTTTACAATTTTGCACAGACATCAAAAAAATGGCGGTCGTTTTAAGTTTAGGTAGATTTCTAACTAATTCTTTAGTTGCTAATGATTGATACTTGTTGATATTAGCTTTGTGTACCTAATCTCCTATGCCATGTGTGGAGTTTTCTCTATGTTGCAAGGCATATATTTGTCTTACGTTTATTTCCTAGTTTCATTACATATATTCCTCCTTTCCTAATTCCTTTACCTATAACCTTTTCATCTTTGATTATTTTGCTATCGTGTTCGGTAAATATTACTTTGCATTTATTATCACATATTTGACCTACACTAAGCAAGTTATATGTTAAGTTATCCTGCTCAACATTTTCAATTATTAGGGAGTCTTGAGAAATCGTACCTTTGCCTATGATTTTACCGCGCAAGTTGCTCCAAAATTAGTTTCCTCCATGGTTTGCTTCTGTTGAAGAAATCAACTTTCGATTACGCGTCATGTGTTTTGTGTATCCACTATCTTTAAATCCATCCTTCGGGTTCAAGATTATTCCTAAGAATATTTAATCGGGCGCTTAATCTACAAGACAAGTTTCATCTTTAGTCTTTTTCCACTTCATCTCTCTATTTGTCGTCCATGCATTCTCCAATAAAATATGCTATTTGATCGTTGTTTTTGGCGGCTCTTGAACATTCTCCAATAAGGTGATTTGGATCACCCCATCTAAGACAATTTATTTCACTTTTAGCATAACCATCATTTCTACTTCTTTGGAATGTTTTTCTATCGCCTCGTGATTGTCTTACAAATTTCCTCGTCTTACTTGAGAATTCATTGACTTCTCTTTTACGGCCATAGGCATACTCTTCGTTCATTCTCTATCGGAGCTTGAGCTTATCTTCATCACTTACTTCCTTTTTCACCTTTAATGCAAGAGATCTACTTTGTTCTTTCTTGCCTTTGACCGTTTCAAAATCTTTCTTTATTACTTCTTCATAAACTTTCAAGTTTCCAATTAGTTCGTCAAGAGGTAAGGTTGTTAGATTTCTTTTATTCTTTCAATTAGCCGTGACTTTCGGCGGTGGGCACGCCATTTTGGATGTAATGCCCTAAAAAAGTTTCTACACAATTTCTTGCTAGAAAAGCCTTCATCAAGTGCTTTCAGACTAGTAATAATAGAGTTAAATTTAGCAATGCATTAATCATATTGACTCCTCTTCGGAATCATAAATTGTTTCATATTGTATGAAATCAGAAGATCTATTGTTAGCTTTGACTTGATTATTACCTTGATGAGTGATTAATAAAGTATCCCAAATTTCTTTTGCGGTTTGACACATTTAATTACTTTCGTATTCTTTTTGTGACAAAGAATTTTTATTTACCATTTTAGATTCATTATTTTTTGCAAGTTTCTTTTTTAAGATCATCGTTTTGTTTATGAAAAGGTACAACTTCATCCTTTTTAGTTTCGGGATTATTTTGAATAGGAGGAAAATCACCATCGGTAATAACATGCCAAAGATCTAGATCTTTTGACTTCACATAAGTTTCGAATCTATTTTTCCAATAAATAAATCCATCACTTTCAAATATTGGTGGTCTTTGCACAAGATGCCTTCTATATAATTTTTCCGGAATACATAGATCGATTCTAGTTTTAAATAATATATATTTTAAATATCTTGTTTGACGTGGCATCTTGATACAATTTATGGAAAACTAGAAGGGGGGTTGAATAGTTTACAGACTTGTCTATTTTAAGGTTTTAAAGTGTTTGTAAAAATCTAGATTCGACTTTATGTGAATTCAACACTTGCACAATATGAACAATATACTTATCTAAACAATTAATAGGATAGTATGAGAAAATAATGTAAGACAAGAGATAAAAAGTAAGACAATAAAACCACAAAGCGCGGATTTTATAAGGGGTTTGGCGCAATGAAGCACTCTTCGCCCTACATCCACTCTCGAGCACTAACTTGCGACGTTTTTCTTCACTATGTCAACAAGCTCCCTTATGGCGGAGACAACCTTACACAACTTTCGCTTATCTTGATTTCTGACACTAAGCTAGATGTCGAGTTCTAATCTTAGCTAGAACCAATCTACCACAACTTCCCAACTTCACTACACAACTTTGCTTCACAACTACACAACTTCTTTACAAATTAGTTTTCTTCACACCACTACTTCACCTAGCCACTACTATAATCACACCTAACTAACACTACGAGGAAAGATCACCAAGATCCAACTATACTTACAACAATCACTAAGAGCAAAGGGAACGGTTGGCTGGTAGGTTGGCGCCAAGCCTTGGCGCGAGAAAGGCCGACGGCGCACCACTCCGTGGCTCGCGCCAAGCCTTCTCGCGCCGTGGCTAACAGCCCACGCCAAACTCAATTTTTTTTAAATCTATCCGTTAGGGGGAGCGGATATTCAAAAAAATACCCCCAAAATCATAATTTTACCCCTTTAAAAATCCTATAAATACCCTCTTTTTATTTCATACTTCACACACACTTTCAAAAAAAAAATGCTATGGCACCAGAATTCTGGTGCCAAACCACTCCCACTGAATTCTGGTGCCATGGCATTTCTGGTGCCAAACTCCATTTTGCTGACGTGGCACCACTTTTGGAGTTTGGCACCACGACTCCCTGTGCTCTAAGATCTAACAACTACACAACTTTACAAGATTTACAAATTATTTACATGTTATGATATGGATGCAATAAGTTTGCAATAACACACAAAGGTGTAATACTTCTTCACTTGATGGTAGAAAGTATTCTTCTCTTGCATTTGAGGATTTGAGCTTGTATCACTTGGAAACAAAGCTTTATGATTAAATGATCAAATAATTTTAATGAGATGTGTGGGCTATTTTTGATCATAAAGAATGAGTGCAAAAAGTGAGAAAATAGTGGGGAATAGTCCAGTGTTTATAGGACATTCTGGAGGAGCGTCTACCTATGAGCGATCCCCTTAAATAGGTGGGTAGCCCCCTTAAAGATAAGGGGGCCGCCCGTGTATTTAATGTGGCTGCCCTAGACTGGGCGCTCCCCAGTTTGTCCTTTTATGTAGGGGGAATTTTCTGGAACATTCTAGCCATTTTAGGTCCGAAAATTTGAATTTCAAAATGTTTATTTTGAATAAAACATTTTTTTTAATTGTAGAAAATGTTTTGTAATGCATTAACCATTTATTTATTCATACATTTAAGTGATATAATTTTTTAAATAAAAATTTACTACTATTACTTGTTTCGTTTAATTTTACATTGAACGTTTTTATATTTTGTGATTATCAAAACGTAAAGATATGAAAAATATTAATAATATTTTTAGGCATTATTTCTATCAACAGAAACATACATGACTCAATATATATTTTTTGACATCATTGGTCAAGTTTTATAAAAATGAAGGGGCGTTTGGATCATTTCTTAGGATCGTAGTCTAGAGTCGAAATGACCATCACTCCATTTTATCACGTATATAAACACAGAATAAACACGTATTAGTCATCAAGATATATAATTCATATATATTTTGATAATTTTAATAAAACTTCTAAAATAAGGGGGCGTTTGTTTATCGTCTTAAATTATAGTCTTGAGTCAAAATAAACATTATTTCATTTTTGTTAAGTTACATGTAATGAAATCATATTAGTCGTCGAAATATACTACTTGATGTATATCTTTCGACGCTCTTGGTCATGTCTTTCGTTAATAAAGGGGCGTTTGGATTATTTCCTTCTAAAATCAAAATAATCCCTACTTTACTTATTAAGCATCGAAACACTTGACGAGCTTACACTAGATGTCGAAATATATAATTCAATATATATTCTTCGACACTCTAGGTTGAGTCAAATTAAATTAGGGAACGTTTGGATTACTTCTTAGGTTTTTACTTTTAGAGTCAAAGTGATCTTTGTTCCACATATGTTGTTTTTAAAACTTCACTTTCTGTTATTTTATATTTTTTTTGGTTGTTGTCTTGCTTAGGTGATAAACATGCCTCGAGCAATTGTTGGCGATATCCCTCTCACTAAATCATACACTCCCAAAGTGTCTGAAAACACTGACATTTCTCATAATTATTGCAAAACTTTACAAACATATCTAAGATTGATGTATTAATGAGGCGTAGAGTTGTTGATAACTTTAATACACATATCACACAATTTATCGTTGTTTTTCTAATGTTCGTCTCAATTGTCTCTACAAAATCAATGAGCCAATTGTCCCTCGTTTCGTTCTATACTTTTACAGTCAAGTCACTCTTCAAAGAGAAGACTCTGGTCACATCCTCATCTCTTTCATTATTTAAAACGAATTCACCACTCTTTCTCTCACACAGTTTGGTCAAATACTCAAAATTCCTTACAATGGTCAAGCCATTTTCACAAATGAATAGGATCTTTCCTCTCTTGCATATTTCCAAGAGACTAAAGGACCATATCATACCGATCTTCCTACTTCTGATTAAATTCGTCAATTTCTTAGATTTGAACGTATTGATTCAAATCGTACAAAAAACAAATCTGTCACTCTCACGCCTAATCAAGTCCTTAGTAAGGAAGTTAGAGAAGACTTGAAGTGTTGGGAGGAACTCATTCATGAGACTGTGTTTAGTCTTGGAGGTCACCGGGACCACATCCCGGCTTGTCTTTCACATATATTATATTGTATTCTAGCCGAGCAACAATATAATCAAGCCTATTTCTTTGTCAAACAAATCAAAAGTACTAAGGCCACTCCAAAAGCCCACCTTCCTTATGGTATGTTCTTGACACGTCTCTTTCGATATGTCATGGAACACTACTCTCATCTTGACAATGGCATTTATAATGTCGTTGACTGGGTCATGCGTCCTCTAGCTCTTAAACTGTAACACCCCCATTTTTACATATAGCAGTGGAAGCTAATCTGGGGTATTACTTCATGGATACAACAATCATAATCATAGAAAATGACCCAAAAGAGATGTTTATTTAAAAGATATGTTATCATTCATTTCAAATCAAAGTTTTACAAAGGCAGGTCCCAAAATCGAGAAACATAAAATGTGAATGATAACACAAGGTTTTAGCCTTCTTTCATGTCCATGCCACTCCATGCTATAAGTTGCTCAATTACCTGAGATAAACATGCATAAAAAGGGTCAACACAAAGGTTGAGTAAAATTCATAGGTTTGAAATGTAATAGTTGAATACAAGTTATAATGAAAATATTTGTATTGAAGGGATTATTATTATGGGGAACATTATTTATTGCATCTAAGCTCATGACATCAATACATTAACAGGAAAGTCACCGTAGTGATATTGTATCACCGTTCGGGCCATCATAATTCAGAAGTCATTCAGTAAACGTTTGAGGAGCTAGGGAACTTTAAATCGTAAACCCAACAACTCAGTCAGAACGTAATACCAAGATGAAACCTCTTAATATGAAGCTCCCTAGTATTGTGATACGATATAATCAGTTTTAAGCGTTTTAATCAATATTTGGAAATGTTAAGCACGAGAAGCGTTAATTAAAGTTATGTCTTGTAAGGTTTTAAACATGATTTTATACTTTTTCAAAATGTTACATTTTAGACCCTTGAGTTTGAAAAGTGGCAGAATTTACCCTTGGAGTTTGCACTTTTACGACTTTGGTCCTTCAACTTTAAAAGATATACCAAATAAACCTTGCACTTTGAAAAGTGGACATATTTGACCCCTAAAAATTAAAGTTTACTAACTTTGATAAAATGTCATATCTCACGCCCTTATTGTGGGGGGTATATTCAGAAAGTTACGGATATATTCCCCATTGCATGGATTATAATCACAAAACATGTCCAAATTGCCATGTCAAGCTTATTTTAAATTTCAATAGATATTTATAGTTATACAAACTAAGATTGATTTTAACGTAACGCAAGTTTAAAATAAACGATTCGTTTGGTAGGTAATGCAAAAAACAGGTCAACTTAGGGTTTTATTAACGTTGAGCGCCAGGTTTTAAGTTCAAATTCCTTAAATAATCAATAAAGTGGTTATTTTAACATTATTTAAGCATTGATTGGATTATATTATTAACAACATTTAACTCTTATAACTTTTAGTTTTAAGAATACGCGGAAATTAGGGTTTCGGGTCAGTTTTGGATCAAAACGGAAAATGAGCATGAACTGAGTTATGAAACTTTAACAAGAGTATATTTAGGATCATATGAACATTATAAGAGTGTAGGAGCAGAATTAGAATATCTAGAACCTGGGTTTGAGCTTCAAGGAGCAAAAATGGTGGAAATGGGTCGTTTCGGGTTGTATTTCCACTCGTACGCCTTGTATCTTATTCCCGGGGCTTCAAATCCTCAACGCTTTTGTAGCTTGATGATATTTGATGATCCTAGGATCAAATGGAGCAGAGAAAGGTTGCTCACTTGGGTTATAGAAGAGGAAGTTGGGTGCATCTTTGGATTTTGAAGCATACATGGGTCCTATTTTATAGTTGAAATATGCAAGAGAGGCTTAAGGAACTTATGAGATTGATCAATTCATGGTGTATAGCTAGATTATGATGTGTAGAAAGCTTATTATATCAGATGTGGAAGGTCTAGGGGTAGCTAGAATGATTGGTGTGGACCCGTATATAGCTATCGCGGCTGTTTGTGGTTAAAAAGAGACTCATGTGGCTTTGATTTTGGCCATGGGAAGAGAGAAGTAGGTGGGTAAGCTGCTTGAGGGCACATGGAAGTGATTTATGGAGGTGCTTGCACATGGGAAGAGTTTTAAATGGGTAAAAATGAACCAAGACCAACCGCGGGTCTGTTTTGGACAACTAGGGCTCGAATTCGATTTATTGACTTATATTTCAAGTGTATTGATCAATAAGTGATTAAGACATGTTTCCAAAGTTTGTATGATGAAGTATTAACAAAAGTTAGCAAGTTGTTTGGGTTAAAACGGGTCAAAATTGAGTAAATAAGGTCGCGGGTTCACATAGGGCTCGTTAGGGTTTCTTTGACTTTTCTTGGCTTATAATTTATGTATAATGGATCAAGGTTGATAGAATATTGATCTTAGGTAGTATATAATGGATTGCTAATGAGATTTGATTAGTGGTTTAAGCTAAAATGGGTCGAAATGAAATAAACAAGCCGCGGGTTGGATTAGGGTTTATATTGGATTAGTTAGGGTTTTCTAGGCTTTGATTTCTTGCACATTGCTAAGTTAATGATAGATAATGATTTGTAAACTCATTTTATGAGTTTACAATAGTTCTTGGTTGATTGTTCGGGGTTAAATTGGTCAAAAATGAGTAAACGGGTCAAATGATCCATTTAGGGTTTCTCGGATTCAATTTGCATATAGTTGAAGTAAAATGATGAAATGATGATTGTATATGATTGAGAATGTTGTAAATTAAGTTATTACAACTTATTTGAGTATTGGTTTAGGTTTACAATGGATAAAAACGAAGAAACGGGTCATAGTGTAGTATTTAGCTCGGGTTAGGGTTTCTGAGTTTTGAATTAGGGTTTTAAGAGTAAAAATGTGTATGAAATTTATGAATAGAATAATTAGGGTTTACACATTGTATATTGAGTGTAGTAGCTTGTACACAAGTGATGGTGAAGAAATTAGAATGAAAACAGAGGTAAAACGGCTATTTTAAATGTCATGCTTAATGACTTGTACATTGTGCTTTGAAAACTTGTACTTGACTTGGAGGGAGTTTAAATTTCAATTGAAATGTTATATTACTTCATATGTGCATTAGTAGCATGTACATTCACTTTAGATATTAACCCTTCATGGAATTAGGGTTTAGAGGTATACGATAACGGTTTAAAGCCTGTTTTGATATAACGTTGCGCCGCCCCCCCCCCCCCCCCCCCCCCCCCCCCCCCCCACACCCCCCAAAAAAACAACTCACAAAACACAAAAACAACAATGGTACATTATAGGAATAATGTACTTTGTAATAAGGATGTGATGATATTGACTTGACATATTATGATGTTAGCT
Source organism: Tanacetum coccineum (assembly GCA_026074375.1). NCBI lineage: Eukaryota > Viridiplantae > Streptophyta > Magnoliopsida > Asterales > Asteraceae > Tanacetum > Tanacetum coccineum. The sequence continues at coordinate 13,344 of BQNB010106460.1, read as the reverse complement.
TGACATATATAAAGACATGGCCATAGATAGGTTGCGTGAGCTTGTCTACTTTAGTTATGCAAGTTACCTTGCTTATGACGATATTGACATGTATGTAATGTTAAAAAGCGAAAAATTTCCCCCGTATAATTGTGATAATAGTAAAATAGGTGATGTAATTTCTGGGGGGAAATTGTTATAGTCGCCCCCTTACAAAAATCTTGTCCCGAGATTTAATTGAAAGTTATAGTGAATAGATGTAGGTACTGGGTATGAATTTTATTTTTATGTTAGGTTAATCAAGGATACAAGTCCACGTATGTGATGCATTTATAATTATGTTGTACACCATAATTATAATTACTTCCTTTCACACGTCTACTTATTTTCAGACTCACACTCTTGATTACAGACCAATAGAATTTATCTGATCCTGATAGAAACTGGGTGGATGAAATACTCTGACGTATGATATATGAACCTGTGGGTTTATTATGGGCCCCCACCACGATTTTGCTGCGTCTACTCTGATTGTTTAAAGATCGCTATTCATTAACCTATTTAAAAAGTCAATCATCATTCATCGAATAAGAATGCTATCAAATGTCCGTGTCAAAAATTCTTCATTACCTAGTGGTATTTTGAAAATACATTTTGGCATTGTATAGATTCTTGTGTCGTTCCTTGTTATTATGATTGCAGAATATAACATTCCTAATAATTTTAGAATATGCGAGACTCATGGAATGAGTAATGTCAAAGATTATGAATCTGTAAGAGAGTTACTTATCACGTCGTGGTTGAGGGGAGTGAGTTTCGTATCTTTGAGATGTGGAGTGCGATTGGTTTTTTGTCAAGAGGTAGAGCTGAGTGTGTGTTTGAGTCCATGTTCCGTGGGAGTGTTGGGAGTAGGAGAGTCTGAGGTTGATGTCGAGGATCGATTGTCTTGAGTCGAGCTTCGAGAGAAGGTTCTCGATCATGACTGTGAGCTAAGTACGTGGCTTGAGTTCTGAGTGAGTCGAGTTTTTGAGCAGTGTTTGTGTGTGTGGGTTTGTTGCGAGGGTGGGAGATTGGGAGTTGTGTTTGGAGATACTTGTCTTACGGTGTGCTTTAGTTGAAGTTTGTGGGCCAGGGTTGTTGAGTAGAGAGGGGGAGAGGGTGATAAACGGGGTTGGGGAGTATGGATGAAGTGAGTGAGTAGTCCCGAGATACAGAAGATCTGAGATGGTACGATGTGGAGATCCGTGGATACAGATTTTGTAACATGAACAGATGATGGAAGGTATTGTAGGTAATATTGATTGTTAGGGATTAATGTTTTCTTAAACTTCAGTACCGACAGTACCTAATAGTTAGTACTGGACAGTTTATAATTAGTACCGAAAGTACAAAGTATTACAGTACTGTTAGTTAGTTTGTACCGTTAGTAGAAAGTTGTTCCAGTACCGTTTTGAGAAGATTTTTAAAAGATTTTGTTATGATATTATAGAAAAAGATATGTAAGCCTTTTGTAGGGTGGTTATCTTGATTGATATATTAAGGAACCTAGGCATAGTTGGTGCACACATTCTACACAAGATCATAGAGATAATAGTAATCTATAGTTAGTAATTAGTAATCCTCTAGAAATCACATTAATAAAGTTGTTATTCAGTTGTCATTGTTCTTTCTTAGTACTGTTGTTAAGATTCCGAATTAACACATAGTATTCATTGCTCATAGTTTCTACATAAGTCCATTTGTATTTATACATAATGGCTATCATCCTTTATAGGCTGCAAAGATCCATCAGGGTTTGCAAGATGACATTAAGAGTTTGGTATCAGAGTTGAGAAACTCTAAAAATAAGAAGAACAGATAAAACTGATATCTATCTTCCAACCAACAAAACTTAAACATGTCTGGAACACAAGATGAAAATCCACCACACAACCTCCACCATCAACCACAACCAAACTCCTCTTACAGTCTCAAAAAACCATCACGATGCCTTGCTATTCTCAAAAAGGGAGAATATGATATATGGGCTATGAAGATGGAACACTATTTGGCTCACACAGGACACTATTCCAATTTGGGCAGGTTATCCAAAATGGGACATGGTCATGTGGTCCCAGTCACAACTGATACATCAGGACACAAATTATAAATTTTGCCTCCTAAAACATGAGAAGAGCAGTTATGTGGCCAGAGAAAGAGAAAAGAGAAGAAAGAAAAGCTAGGCACCCAACCTTGCTTAATGGCCCATACCAGAAAGATCATCTAGCTAAATTCCTAAGATGACTGATGCAAAAAGAAATGTGGGATGCCATCAAATCCAGTATTTTGGTAAGGAAATGATGAATCCAAAAAGATGCAGAGAAGAAGTTACATCTTGAAGCAACAGTTTAAAGGGAATTCACTGTATCCAACACAGATGGGATTCATAGAGGCTATGAAGAGAATCCAAAGTCTTCCAGTCAAGTTAGTGATTCGTAGTAGAGTAGAGCAGGAGGGAGTATCTTACTGAAGTCGCCAAATCAGAAATTTCTTATGTCTCTACCTTCTGCTTGGTTACAAGTTTCTTTTATTATGAGGAACCAAACCGGTTTTTAATGGGACAGTTCTAGTTTTGATTGATTTGTACAACATATAAGAGTCTTTGAAAATGATGTAAATGGCTCTACTGCATCAATCTTCCAACTTGCAAAATGTTAGCATTTGTTTCTGAAAACACCAACTAGTAATAATAATGTTTAGTACACTTATGGTTTGTTTCCAATCAATTCTGGTCCCCTTAATTCAAAGCTTGAACAAAACATCATATATTCTTGCTTTGCAAGTCAATCAAGTTCGTCCTCAATCTGGAAATCAGGTCTCTGGGACTTAGACCAGGTTGATGAATATGACCTTTGAATAAATGGACTTAAAATTGAAGTGGCAATGATTCCATAAGAATAAAAAAAAAGTTCTACAAGAAGACTGGTAGGGAAAGCTTATCAGTTCGATGCAAAAGAACATGGGGGTTTTGGGTTTTGATAAGCAACGTGGAATGTGCACCACTGTTGCCACCAAATAGTGCATTTTGTAAGAGAGTGTAATAAACAAGGAAGATAACAGGAGGAGGGTATGGATGGTTTCCTGGAAATATGATGGGAGTAGAAACGTGGAAGAAAGAAAGAGTCTAAAGCTATTGGTGACAGTTGATGAGAAAGTGTTGATGGATAATACACAGTTAAGTGGATGATGAAAAATTTTGATTTCATGGATCCCAGAACAGCTCTGCATCAGACCACACAGGTAACTTCCTGTTCAAATGAGTGTAAAGAGTCTTTATGCAAATTTAAAAATACTATATGATGCTCGACCGACAGAGAGCAACCTGAGTGTTGCTAGTGTAGAAATAATGGCTTAATACTCAAGTCTAAGGGAAAGTTGGACGCACAGTTAGTTGCCATCAACAGGTAAACTTTGGTATAATAGTAACAGGAAAAACCAATAACCATAACATTAATAAATTAATGTTGGAAATAATATACAGTCACTAAGTTAAAATAAACATTAAAACTCAAACTTAAAATAAATAAAACGTAAAAAACCAACCTAACAATAACGTCAAAACAACTCAAACATATACAAAAACCTTTTGAAAGCAAAAATCAAAAAAAAACAATTTTATGAAAATAGATATTTAGATGATAAAATACAAGAAGTTCTAAACATACCATAAAGAAATTGTTGGTAAAGCTCAAAAAGAAAAAAGATGATTTAGAAGTAATAGTAGTACAAATGGTATTCATTCTTCAAAAAATCTTGGTAAAATTGTAAATTACTCATATGAGTGCAGGAGATAAATTTAGGCTAGGGTCATGGTGATTCAAATATTAGTGGGATTTTGAGTTATGAAAATGAAGTGTTCCAAAGGGTCTTTAAGAGACTAAAAAAATAAGTGATTTTGAAAAATCCTCCCTTGCATAAATATGGCTTCTTTTAAAACATGGGAAATGCTAGCAGTAGTTACCCCCACTTGACAGGGAAGTATCCCCTATGGATCCTGAAATTGAAATAGATGGACTCACAATATAATATGGTCAGAACAAAGACTCACCAAAGTGAATCTGAATCCTATACAACTGATCTTGATACCTGTTTGCTATAACATTAGTACAGAACCTTTGATTAGTGTCTTGAACCACGTTGTCAATGAATCAAACATTAGAAGTTCAACCTAAGGTGCTGGTCTGATGCTCCTTCATTGAGGAGTATGATCAGATAGTGATGATGTGGAGTATGTGTTTTTTTTTCTGTACAAACTAAAGGACTTGATACACCTAGTTTTGCTAACAAGCATGTAAAAAAACACTAGGGGAAAATGTTAAGGAATCAGTCTACAATATTCAAAAACCTAAGGTTAACAACAAAGAGTTGGTGCATAGGTTTACTGAAACGTAGCATGTTTTGTCTGTGGTATTTTTAGTCATTTAATAAGAGATTGTGATTACATGTTTAATTGGCTCTAAACAAGTTGAACTAAACAAACAAACATTTGTCTAAGGGGTAATGCGTACAGGGGAGAGGAAACGACACTGGAACAATGTTCAAAGGGTAAATAAACAAAAATCAATTTTGTTTCCTTTAGCTTAGTACAACAAGAACTGGAATATTCCAGTTAATACTGCTAATAAAGCTAGCTTTTGTATAATAAATTTTATTACTTGCTAGACAACATGTTAACGGACAGGACAGTACCAACTAGCACTGCTATGAAAGTTTTACTGTTATGCCATGTGAATGGTGTTAGACAGCAATGTTTTTTCACAAAACACATTCACCATCAATGGCCTTTCAATAGAACAAACTAGGTACTAAGAAAAAAATTTTATAACCATAAGGTTTATACTGCTAAGGTAAAAGAAGGTTAGTATTGTTGGGGTAAAAATGGGGACTCTGCTGTTAAGTCCTCAGAGGTAGTTAATGGGAACACCAGGATACAAACAATAATATTCTCTCCAATTACAAATGGGTGGATCTTGTCTTAGAAATTATTCAACTTTCAAGATCCACTAGGCAGACTCAAAGCCCAAACAGGCTTGGGTCCCTAAAGAGAGTCTAATCTCTTTCTTTTAATGTGCAGGGATAATCCACATAGAACGCTAAGAATAAAGGAATTAGTGATAGTGGATGTTCCGGCACATGACAAGGAACAAGCTTACCTTGCTGACTTTCACAAGACTTTAATGTGGCTCTGTTGCCTCTTGGAGGTAGTAAAGGGCATTTATTACTGGTAAGGGAAAATTAAAAATAAAAAAATAATCAACTTGGTACAGTTAGTATTGTTGAGGCATGTAAGCTTTGTGAAAGAACTTCAGGCATTCAATCTCTTTTCTGTGTACAAATGTGTGACAAATAAGAACACAGGTTCTGTTCTACTGACTCTGAATGTCTTGTTTTTGTCTCCTGATTTTAAGTTACTGATGGAAAATCAATATTTCTTAAGTCACAGACAAAAACAATATGTACAGTTTCAATTTAGAAGAAACATTGTTCCTTTAGGAGGTTTGGCTTGTTTAATTGCAAAGGCTACAACTGATGGAATATTACAAATGGCATAGTGAGGTTGGGTCATGTAAATTTCATAAACCCTTAACAGACATGTGAAGGGAAACCTTGTCAAGAGGTTTACCTACAAAAGCTTTTGCTCTTAAATGACCACTTGTGTTGCTTGTCTAGAAAGGAAAGCAACACATATGCTTCTTGTAAAGCCAAGTTAGTTTGCTTTATAGTACACCTACAACTTCTACATATGGACTTGTTTGGACTAAATCTGTCAGGTGTATAAACCATAAGACATATTATTTGGTTATCAACTGATGATTTTGCAGATTTGTGGGACATTTTTCTTAAGAACTAAGGATGAAACTAGTGCAATCCTTAAGGACTTTATAAGATAAATAGAGAACCAATTGAATCAAAAGGTTAAAACTATTAGATGTGATAATGGAACAAAATTAAAAACTGGGATGTTATTGAATTTTTGTGGGTTTCAAAGGGATCAAAAGGGAATACAAGCAATGCTGAACTCACTGTACAAAATGGTGTTGTGAGAGAAAAGAACAGGACCCTTATTGAGGCAGCAAGGAACCATGCTTTTGCTGGATTTTTTTTTTCCAAAATTTTTTGATACAAACACTTTTGGATGAAGTGGTAGTAATGCTTGTTATGTTCTTAACAGGGGTATTAGTGACCAAGCCTCATAATAGACACTTATGAACTTTTGACTGGTATGACACCAATTATAAGTTATATAAGACCTCTTTGGGTTGCATGTGACAATCTTGAACACCATAGAACCACTTGGGAAGTTTGCTAGAAAAATATGATGAGGGTTTTTGGTTAGGTATTCTCTACAAAGCTAGGCTTTTAGGTATACAATTTTGAAACCAAAAGGAGTGAAGAAAAACCTGCCATAAACTTCTTAGAGGAAAAAACCCAATGTTGCGGGAAGGAAAGGACCAACTTGACTTTTTGACCTGATTATTTGAATGATTCTATAACTATCATTATGTTAGATCAGGAATAAAGCTAAACCCTCATACATGTCAACAAGTATTTAACCAAAATACAGGCACAAAAGACAAAATTGATGTTGAGGATTCTGAAAAAGAAGATGAAACTGATCAAGACTGCTTTGAACTGCCAATATGGCATTCCTATTCTTCCACAAATTCATCTTCTTCAAAATCAAATAATAAGAAAAGAGGTCTAAGAGAGGAAGAACAAGTCTTTCTAGATGATCTTGCAAGACTTCAAAGGCAAGAAAAGGAAGCTAATAAGGAAGCTGAAGCTCTTAGGAAGGATCTTGAACAAGAATGAGAACTTGGATACTTAGAGGGAGCTGCTACTAAGTCTAGCAGTACTAACATTTTTTTTAAGTTACTGTTAGCAAACACAGCTAAAAGCTATGCGTACTAACCTTGTTAATACTGTTAGCTACTAGTTAGTTCACTGACAGTCCTAACATGGCGAATATCTCTTTATGACACAACATTCCTATGAAGATGACTCCTGAAATACGTTCCACTTGGAGGATATTCATGAAGATACTATGATGGATATCTTTACACATTATCTTATGATGATGGAGGGTGCAGAGGCTGACTTCACAAATTTGGATAACAGTTGTGATGTTAGTCCTATTCCCACATCAAGAATTAATCTTCATCCTTCAACACTTATTCTAGGAGATCCAACATCAGCAGTACAAACAAGAAGCAAAGTAAATAAAAGTTCTGAAGCTCATGCTTTTGTTAGTTATGTTCAAAAGCAAAGGAGAAACAATCATAAGGACTTTCAACATTGTTTATTTGCTTGTTTTCTATCTCAACATGAACCCAAGAAGATTTCAGAAGCTCTTGAAGATGAAAGCTGGGTTGATGCAATGCAAGAAGAATTGTTGCAGTTTGAGATTCAAAAAGTTTGGATCCTAGTAGATTTGCCTTATGGGAAAAAGGCTATCGGTACAAAGTGGGTGTACCGAAATAAGAAGGATGAAAGAGGAGTGGTTGTCAGAAACAAAGCTAGATTAGTTGCTCAGGGACACAGGCAAGAGGAAGGAATAGACTATGATGAAGTGTTTGCTCCTGTGGCTAGGCTTGAAGCCATAAGGATCTTTTTAGCATTTGCCTCATATATGGGCTTTACAGTCTATCAGATGGATGTGAAAAGTGCCTTTCTCTATGGCAAGATTGATGAAGAGGTATATGTGTCTCAACCACCAGGTTTCCTAGATCCTAAGTATCCTGAGAAAGTCTACAAAGTGGTTAAAGCTCTTTATGGGTTGCATCAAGCTCCCAGAGCATGGTATGCTACTTTATCCACTTTCTTGTTGAAGAATGGATACAGAAGAGGGACAATTGACAAAACTCTCTTCCTAAGGAAGGACAAACATGATATCATATTAGTTCAAGTCTATGTGGATGATATCATCTTTGGGTCAACAAAGAAGTCTTGGTGTGATGAGTTTGAGGCATTGATGAAGAGTAGATTTCAGATGAGTTCCATGGGAGAGCTCACTTTCTTTCTTGGCCTACAAGTCAAACAGAAAACAAATGGTATATTCATTAGCCAGGATAAGTATGTTGCTGAAATCCTGAAGAAGTTTGACTTTGCAAGTGTTAAGACTGCTAGTACACCAATTGAGACTCAAAAGCCTTTAGTCAAAGATGAGGAAGCCAGTGATGTTGATGTCCATCTCTATAGGTCAATGATTGGCTCCTTAATGTATGTGACTGCTTCTAGGCCTGACATTATGTTTGCAGTCTGTGCTTGTTCTAGGTTTCAAGTCACTCCAAAGACCTCTCATTTAAGTGCTGTCAAAAGAATTTTTAGGTACCTAAAGGGCAAACCCAAACTGGGCCTTTGGTATCCTAGAGAGTCTTCATTTGACTTGGAATCCTACTCAGATAGTGATTATGCTGGAGCAAATCTTGACAGGAAATCCACAACAGGAGGTTGTCAATTTCTTGGCAGGAGACTCATTACTTGGCAATGCAAAAAGCAAACCATTGTGGCCACTTCTACTACAGAAGCCGAATATGTTGCTGCTGCAAGCTGCTGTGGGCAAGTTTTATGGATTCAAAATCAAATGTTAGACTATGGGTTCAACTTCATGAACACAAAGATCTACATTGATAATGAAAGCACCATTTGCATTGTAAAGAATCCAGTATATCATTCGAAGACAAAGCATATTGCTATTAGGCACCACTTCATACGAGATGCTTATGAGAAGAAACTCATACAGGTGCTTAAGATCCACACTAATGACAATGTAGCTGATCTACTAACCAAGGCATTTGATGTTAGCCGATTTCAGTTCTTGGTTGTTTCAATTGGGATGATAAATCCATAAGCTACATTGGTTAAAGGGAGGCAATATGAATGGGTCATCTGTGGATGAAAGAGGTAAAACACACCATGGCAAATCAAACTTGTTCCAAGAAACCCCTAAACCCTTATGCTCCACCTTTCTACCAACTGATGTTAAGCATTGTCTGAATGTCGGGTATACGTTTGTGAACTTTACGACTTCTGAAGCAGTTTGGAAATCTCATGTTTGCATTACCAGAAAGAGTTGGCCGTTGTTCAAGAGTAAGAAGATTGCTCAAGTTGTTCGTGCTTGGATTCAGAGTAAGAATTCTCTTGTGAAGCATTTTGAAGACATGAGATTATGTAGACCATCCAAAGAGTATTTGCAGGTGTGGTTCGACCCACCAAGAGACGAGTCTATGTCATGTTTGACAACAAAGGGGATGCGTAACAATGGAGCGATGTGTGCCAGGTAAATTGGTGAGTATGGTTATTGACGAGGGAAGTATGCATCTCAAGCAAACAATTTCAGATTAGAGATTTAGTATGCTTTTAAACTATCCCTAGAAGTAAGTACTACTATTAGTAGAAATATTAGCAATTAGTTAGAGTTGTATAGTTTTTGGTGTATGGATACATATTAACTAGAAGTGATGCTTGTCAACGCTTTAAGAAGATTTAGAGAGTCACTGAGAAGAGTTACTGATGGTGCTGAAGCATTCCTGATACTTACATTGTTCATTCTTTGTTTGGACAAAGTTAGTACCGACCATGCAAAGTTAGTACCGCTGGGCAAAGTTTGTACCGCTAAAGAGACATTGGAGAAAAATACCGCCAAGGGTACAAAGTGTAAATTGGAACGTTTTCTTTAAAATTAGGTCTCCTAAACCTATAAGAATCCATCTCAATCGCACACTTACTCAAGCAATCTCTCTAACTGACATTCTTCTTTACAAGCCCTAATCTCTCTTACCGACGATCTCTCTCTTCTAAGCAACATGGCTGCTCTTGAGTCCTGTCCTAAGCACAACATGATCGCATACTTGGAAAAGACTGAAGGGAATGTCGAGTTTCATGTGTAACATTTCTGATTTTCACGTATTGTACGACTCTTTAATGTCAACAATTTACTTTAGCCCGATACGCGTTTACTTTTAATTTTGATGTTTAAGCTAAATCGCGTAGACTAAAAAGAAATCATTTTACGTGAATGGTCACCAAATAAATTAAGGTTTATGTCCAGTAAGTGTCTAGTAATTATTTAAGTAATAATTATCAAACTTGCTCAGTTTTATTTTTATTGATCACGTAAATGACTTACGTTTCGCAATAAAATAAACTTAGACGCACCACGGAAATACCTAGACTTACCTAGACTTAAACCGGTACACATTTAAAATATCTAAGCACAAGATTTAATCAAAAATCTTGTGCTAGTGTCTCAAAACCCACGAATGTGGCCAA
>BQNB010106459.1:0-23386 GCA_026074375.1 Tanacetum coccineum | reverse complement strand
CATTCGACCCATTCTTATGACCCATTGGACCCATTCATTTAATTTTGAAAGTATGTTTAAAAGCCCATTGGACCTAAACTTCATTTAACTTAAAGACTCAAATGACCTAAATATTTTTAAAAAATGACCCAATTAAACTCATTCTTTTATATTTAAGTCAAGATTGCCACATCTAACCTGCATTTTAATGTTAGTGATAAACAGATATGGACGAATATGGCTTTGTCATTCGTCACGGTCCGGTTACATTAACCTTCGGTTCCGTGAGGACCATTTTACAGTATAAATATTGTACCTGTGATAAGGTAGGTTCAATTTAGAAGAACCTCCTTGACAGGTTTCAGCTCAAAGTGTTAGATCCTCTAACGCAGATGCATTAGATTCACCGTACTTGCTTGTTCTCAATACCGAAACGTCTCAAAGCAGACAACACGGTAAGAGTGAATCAGATAGTTACTATCTTTCTGATTGAGTCGTCAATTCATTTACTGGACCAAAATCGATATCCAGTTGACACAAGCTTGATTCATATAGAATCTCGCAAGTCACCTATCGCAGTGCTGTTTGATGTGAATACTAAAGAGTATCACTCTGAATGTTCTGGCAGAATCACAAGGATAGTGCGTAGGACTCTTGTTAATAGCTTGTAAGACATTTGGTGGAAATACACGTGATTTGGGGTCAATTTGGGAAGAAAATGGACAAGGTAGTTAACGGGTATGAAGATTGATGAAGATTCAAGACCAGGCTCTGGAGACGCCGTCTGAATAATCCGGACAGCGCCTAGACTCAAGTGGGACGCCATCTGAATCATAAAGACAGCGTCTGGATCAACCGTCAAGTTTAAGGATCCAAAGAAACCCTAGCTTGACGACAGCGTCTGGAATGTGGCGACACCGTTAAGGCCTGAATTCTATATGTACAAACTTAATTTTTTGTTTTTCATATGCACTTTTGATAGAAGGAATTAAGGTTTAGTTTGTGGGAGAATGAGGTATACCAGATTTTGGGGCGTTTTTATAGGGTTGCCAATCCCTTCATATATATCCCTAGGTTGCTTGATTCATCCTAGTGAAGTTCTTTTATCTTTATCTTTCAATATGTCTTATTGTTTGATATATAATTATGCTTCCTCTATCTTGAACATGCTTGGCTAGATCTTTTAAGTATTTGCTTATGATTGTATGTGAATTGGTATGTAGATCTTAACTTTGTTGCCTCTTGTTGATGTGTATGCATGTTTAGTCCCTTATTGTAAGATCTTGGGAGACATGATTGCGTAGAAAGGATTTCACCGGTAATAGTCTTCATACTACCTTACCCGTGTGTGGATGATCCCCTTTAGGTATTAATACAAATGCGTTTATCTAGACTATGGGCCTTGTAATAGTCGTATTACTTACTTACTGTGCCGTTGCTTTCTTTAGTTAGTTATTTCGTAGACGGCATTTTTGTGTAATTCGCCATGCATTAGAATAGTACCTACATATACATCACAAGTGTGACAAGGAAATAGAGTTAGGAGAAGCTACCAAGGATCATACATGATTAAGTAAACACTATTCTCTCATCATACGAATTCCCCTAATCTTAGTTAGTTTAATTTAGTTTTAATTAGTAGTTTGAAACAAACCTCCTTCAAAACCCAAGATTTTACTTGCTTTCATAAAATATAAAAACACAAAAATAATCTTCTCTCAACCTCTAGTTCTTAGCTACATTCATTTAGGACCTTTACTGACACCTATTCCCTTAGAGAATGATAACAACCCCCCGTGTCTTGCCTATACTACACTACAACGGTTTAGTACCCTGCCTTGGGAGTTGTATTTAAAACATTACTTGTGAAGTCTACGACAACGCATCAAGTTTTTGGCGCTAGTGTTGCCAAGGAATAGCATAGGTTTAGGGTTCTAATTTTTTTAGCTTATTTACACTTACTTGAATCCTTTCGAGAAGATTTTAATTTCTGTTAAATGTATATTTCTGGTAGTCTATCTTATTCTTCGTGTCTTGTTCGTAATATTGTTTTCAAACAACCTTCTCTAATGGGTAACCCCAACCCACCAACGATGTGGTTCCGCCCGCCGTTATTAATTTGAAAAAGTTCTTAAACTCAACTTGATCTTAGAATCATTGAACCTAAAACCCCAATCATCTTATTCGAGAGTTGTTTGTAAGAATGAAAGGGCTAGTTATGTAATGCTCATAGAACTCATTAAGGATGACGAATACCCTTGTGATGATGAGTTGAACAAGGATGATGATGTAGGAGAAGAGGAATTTGAGGGAAATCACATTGACAAATTCCCAACTTGTAGTGAGGTTGCATACCATAAGTACTAGATGCATGACCCGTATTTGTCCAAAATTGTCAGAGATCCTATCATCGAAAGAGGAAACCCATCAAATCTTAAGATACCTTGCAACATAGGACACGTGCACATTGAAAGGGCCTACATTGACTTAGATTCTCCTTTGAACATCATGAGTAGAAGTTGTTATAATTGGGTATTGACAACCCGCCTTGCACCTAGGAAGAACCCTAAGAGCCCTACTTAACTTAACAACTTCACGGGTAGAGTTAAAGGAATGCATATCTTCGTAGGGAACTTTACCTATGTCTCGGATTTCATGATTATTGAGGACATTAGTTCGGTCATTGATCCGCATGACTTATGATTCATCATTAGGAGTAGTGAGGTTCACAAATGGAAATGAGGAAATCGCCTATAAGATGCCCCATAAGATAGAATAATATGATTCACTTTCAAATGATGAAAAAGAGAATATGAAATCGGTTTACCTTAGGAATGATGAGGATAAGAAGAAAGGAGTCAAATATGTAATGAGAAAAATACTAGGATTCTACAAAGGATGCCTAGAACTTGGGCCTGAATACCAAACCGGACTTGAGGAAAGTAGTAGTGGAACTAGTGAAAACCAAGGAGGAGTCACGTAAGGAATAGGACTCCGAGTCTAGCTAAAAGACTCTCTAATAAACAAAAACGCTTATTGGGAGGCAACCCAATCTTTTTAAATTCCGCATTTTTGGAGTGTCACGTTTTTTAATCTTTATTTGTTGTTTATTGTTTTGAAAATTATTGTGATCAGGCTTTGCTATGTTTTACTTATCGTCTTAATCTTATTCAACAAAGGTATTTTACAAAGATAAGTTGTAGGTGGGTAAAATCCCGGTTTATAAGAAACCATAATTTTCAAACAAGTCAAGATAATAATTAGATTAATTCGTGTTTGTGTGATCGTGTCATTGTTGTTGTTTAATTAATTTTCATGGTTTTTGTAGTAAATTTTTTGCAGGAAATACTTAATGGATATGTGTGCAGAAAATTTTGAACGAGAAAAAAAATAATTCTCTACAATAAGTGGAGACGGCGTTTGGATTTTCCAGACGGCACCCCCCCTCCAGTACAGGAAAATTTTTATTTTTGTTTTTAAATCTTTTTTATAATTTTTGGAATTTATACATTGCTTAAAAGATCTGCACTAAACCACGAATAACTTTAACACATTCATCCTATCTTTTTAATAATAAGTCTGTTGTTGAGTCAAAACGTAAAGTTATATAGTTGTATGTTTATTATTCTTGCCGATTTTACGCTAGGTATGTTTGCACCTTGTCTTTGATTTGCCAGGTTATATTTGATAAGGAGAAGCCCGAGAGTTCTTAGGAGTTTCTAAGGACTCAATTTTGGATGTACTATTTAGCCGAGATCACTTATTTCTTCTCCCAAAATTTGTGAGCATAACACCAGGGGATAAGAGTACTAGTTTCTTTCGCCCTCTTTTCTCTTCCCTTTACTCGTTTACTGGTATTTTGTAGAACATTGGGGACAATGTTCAAAATAAGTGTAGGGGGGAAATAAAAGCCTTAGAAACTATTCCACTATTTGTCTCTGCTTAAACTTAAAATGATGAGTTATCTATTAAAACATAAATCATAAAGGGAAATTTTGACCCAAATCTAAAATTTCATCACATAGCCGGTGAAACCTGATAGGCTAGAGCAGTCTAATTGATAGGGAATTATAAGACTAGCCACAAAAAAAAAAAAAAAAAAAAAAAAAAAAAAAAAAAAAAAAAAAAAAAAAAAAAAAAAAAAAAAAAAAAAAAAAAAAAAAAAAATAAAAAAATAAAAAAAAAAAAAAAAAAAAAAACAAAAAAATAAAAAAAAAAAAAAATAAAAAAAAAAAAAAAAAAAAAAAAACAAAAAAAAAAAAATAAAAAAAAAAAAAAAAAAAAAAAAAAAAAAAAAAAATAAAAAAAAAAAAAAAAAAAAAAAAAAAAAAAAAAAAAAAAAACAAAAAAAAAAAAAAAAAAACAAATAAAAAAAAAACCCTTCACCAAATGAATCACCCCAAAAAATTGTGATGTTTACACCCCTAGATCTTAGGATTCAGTATTCACACCAATTGATGCACCCCAATTGTTTTGTACCTTTAGCTTTCTCGAGTTAAGGTTCGAATGCAGACGTATGTGTATATTCCGTCATTACGGATGTATACGTATGGTCTTTTTTACCTTTTCTGGAGCATTGGTATCGGTATTAAATTATATGAGGGTACCGGTAGTATATAACTTCTAGAACTTGCTTTAGTGACGTATCCCGAGACTGCGTAGTGAGTAATAATATTTGCTAAATGATAAGAGGCACTAGGATTAACCCATGTTTAAAACCTGTAATTGTTATTTTAGTCACCCGACTATATAACTATCCCACACCCTTGTTCACGCTCACTTTTAGTGCGAGATCCCCTAGTGAAACCTCAACCATACCCTTAAACCAATTGTGTCACCCAAAACCTTAGCCTACCCTACGTGTACTCGCTTTTAGTACATCGTTGTGTTACACCCTTAGTTAATTATTGGAGTACATGGTTGCTAAGTCCTTATCCTTGTATATTTTGTTTTGGGACGATTGGGATTCATGGTAGTATTTATTTCGCGGAAGAATGGGGAAGAAAAGTTAAGTCAAGACCCCATATGTTTACCGAGTAGTCTACATGTTATTTTGATCCAACCAATTTGGGTCATTAGATTAGTTTACTTATCGAGTCTGTAAAAAGTTCAAGTGTAAGGGTGATCTATAAACCCCATTGATGTATTATATTGATGACATCAAATAACGTCTATTTAATAGCATAATTTATCCTATGTAATTAACCCATTTTGTATAATTATTGCAAAGAATTGTTACTTAATCATTTATATTTGAGAATTGCAGTAATTATGGAGTCCTTGGTGAATATTAGCAAAAGGCACACATTTTGGAGCATAAATGAAGAGTTCGAGGAAGTCTACTGATCTGACAGGCAAAATACTATCCGTTATTGTTCTAGAACCTATACGTCGTATTCCAAGACTTTGACGAAATTAAAAGGCTCATTGCCTGACTTTGAAGAAATAGCCGTATCCACATCAACGGCTATGCCCGTATATAATACTTTGTTCAAACAAAGAAGAACCAACTGGTTTTAACTTATCAATACGTCGTATCCATCAGAAGATACGGGTATTCCGTGCCTACACCAATCTATATGTACGGTTCGTGCGCTCCGCTGTCTACTAGAGTGTAAATATTATGGATAACGCTATTAGAGGTCGGCCAACCTCTTATTACCTGAATTGAATAGTATTGGTATGTTAGTGTGTAACACTAGTCAAATTTATATATGTATAGTATAAATCCCGTGACAATTCTTCCCAATTACTTCTCAAACAAGAGAAATAAAAAGGTAAAATCTCACTTAAGAAAACACAATACGTATATTTTTAACCGGGAAGTATTTCTTCTCGGGTCGTATCCCAACGAAGTCGTGAATTGAGATTCGGGAATAATTCGGATTCGAGTCAAGAATGAATAAAGGATTTTTGAATTTTTTGAATTACACTACGAATATAATAGCACAATTAAACTATAGAAATGATTAAAGATACTAAAAACAATTAACTGGCACGAAATTTTAATACACAAAAATTAAAAACGTGAGCTAAAACTGAAATTTAAAATCTAAAGCACTTCTTTTAACAAATCTTATACCTAAAAATCACAAATTTAAAAAGAAAATTTTAGGAAAAAGAATTAGAATTTTTTAACTATTTTTGAATTTTATATGATTTTTTAAAGAAAAATGAATTAACTAAAAATACACTTTTTTAAAAATTATCACTAAAATTCTACTTTCATTTTTCAAAAATACTAGAATGAAAAAGAAAATTATTACAAAAAGAATTAAATTTTTCCAAACATTTTTCTATTTTCTATGAGTTTTTTAAGAAAAAGAAATTACTTAAAACCTATTTTAATTTCTAGAAAATACAAATTTAACTGGAAAAATAAAGAAAAAATTGTTTTTATAAACTAGAAAGGTGCAGAAATCGAATGGCATAAAAAGCCCTAATTTTTATAACCTAATTGTACCTTAATTTTGTCAATTAAAACTAAACCCTAATTTTATTTAAACTAATTTTCAAAATATATTAAAAACTATTTTATTATTATAAAAAGACACAGGGAAAAAATATGTAAAGAGAGAGAGAAAAAGGGTAGGCCGGGTGGAAACTAATTTTGAATTTAACACATCAATACAAACGGGCAACCTTGAACTATTGAAAAATTACAAAACAAACCCTACGCTATGGCTTATTTAGGTCTTATTTAAAAATTGAAACAAAAGCAAAAACTTAAATACAAAGTTGAAAAAGGAAGCTTAAATACACAACAACTTTAACAAAGCACCCTTGAACTTTAACAACAGAATAAGCTAGAAAATATGCATTTTGAAATCATTTTACCGAACCAGGCTTTAACTACTTTTCTAGTTTAAGGCTTAATTTGCTAGCTTATTCTACATGGAAAGTAGAAAACTACAAGAAGCTACTTTGATGCTGTGATGTGTACTAAGATTATCTAAAAAGACAAAACTAAGAGTAACCAGTATAACAAGAAATATGATCTAGAAAATAAGGATTCAGCTTATAACTGAAATTAAGCTAAACCTAATAAGCTAACTAGCTTATTACTAAATCTTATAAAGCTACACTTAATGAGAAATACGCGAAACCTTTAATACTTAACACAAACCTCAGAATAACAGGATAATCAGAGATTACACCAGAACCATAGAAAATCACAAGACAATATACGGTCGAGTAATAAAAGCTGCTTGTATAAACCCTCATACTTACATGAACATATAAGCTCGTTTCAAGTAACTTAAAAATGAACATTAAGAGATAAATTTATACGTGAGCTAATTAGATCAACAAAAGTGCTTAATAACCTAATTCAAAACTCCTATTAATAAAATGCTAGAAGGAAGCTTAAAATGTGTGCAAAGAGGCAACATCAGTATTAAGCTGTACCGTCTAGAGTATACTTGACCAACATACTATCTTGCAGGGCTTAAATACTGAAGTGAAACCATATGCTATCTAATATAAATGTCTCATAAACCACACCCAATGCTCACTTTGCTCCAAAACAAAATTTCACTCTAAAAATGCTTAAATTCACTAAAATCAAAAGCTGACTATACATTTAAAACTCCCCTGGTCTAGACAACAGCTCGTTAAAACTCTAAACATTGAACATCACAAATTAACTCTTAAAACCTATTTAAAACTTGATTATACTACTTAACACAACTGTCCTATGCAAATTCACTAACTGGGTTTGACTTTAAAAGTCAATTGTACCTTATTCCAAACACTAGCTTACTTAAACTGTCCAAACTATTTTACATCTAAAATCTATTTAGAAGCTAAATCTATCAAAACCTTATATCTACTCACAAACTAAATTCACCCTACTTAGGCTACCTACTTAAGCTCTAAAACCTATAGCTTATTAACAAATATAAGCTACTTTCTCTCCTAGCTTATACTACTTAAAATGACAGTTTTAGGAAATGAAATCTCAACAAAATCTAAACAATGAAAACTCACAACAGGCAAAAGGCAACTAATCAATCATGATTAAGCTTATATGAAAACACATGAAAAACAATAAGCAAATCTAATTAAGCTAAATTTATACTAAATTGAAAATGAGAATTGAAACCTTGTCTTTGTAGTCTCAGAAGCTATAGGTCACTCTTTCTGAGTGAGTGACCTCATATCAAGACCTATATGGCTCCTAGCCTCTAAACCTTGAGCTTTAAGCTCAATAAGCTTTTAAAAGCTTATTACCTCCTTGTTGCTTCCAAACTGAATCCAATGAACTCAAGTGATCATGTTTTGATTTAAATTGGACAAAACTAGTAAGTAAATGACTTACAACAAGTTTTAAACTGAATTTGAGCTTATGAACAAGTATAAGCTCAAATGAGCTTATTAGAACTTATTAGGTAAAAAACAGCTTAAATTGGAAAGGAAAATCAATTGAAACTTAAAAACCGAATTTTAATACTCAAAATAGTAAAGTACAAGCTTAGAGATGAAAAGTACAAGTATTTAAAGCTGAATTTGGAAAACTTAAAAGAAAATGCTTAAAAATAAGAAAAATTACAAACTGAAAATCAAAACTACTTACTAACTCTAAAAATGAACCCTAATTATCCTATTTATAGAGAATTGAAGAAGAGAGGTGAGAATTTCTCGAATCTTCTCTTGAATGTGAGCCCTTGATCATTTTTCTTCAATTTGTGGCCGTTTGATGATGTTGATGAGGTGTTAGGACCAATCAAGGGATGCCACGTGTATGAATTGACGTGGAAGTGGGAAAAATACGAGGTTATGAGATGTGGAGGAGCGGGGAAAGGTTTATTGCGAAGTTGGGTTTTTAGGGAAATTGGGCGGGAAATGTTGTTGGAGGTGGTTAGGAAATTTAAGCCGCGTATTTCATTTTTAAAAGTTTAAGAGAAGTGCACAAGTGGTCCCTGCGTTTGTTATCTCCCACTTGTAGTGTAAAATCATCTTTTGAATTTGGGGTTCAATCAATGGCCCTTGTAGTTTGATACTTCATTTTCCTTTGGTTAAAACAACTTTAAATCTTTTACAACTTTGGTCGATAACTTTAGTCCCTTGAACTTCAAATATTCAAATGAGCCTTTAAACTTTGAAAACTTGTCAACATTGGTCCTTGGCTCTTATCTTGAGTCTTCATTTCTTGTTGTATCGGGCTGATCCGGCTTTTGATTGATTTGGCTTCCCGTCTTCACTCTTTGTCTTGTCTTTTCCGTTCCTTGTCGGTTTTTGACTGATTTTGCTTCTTTTTGTCTTTTTTAACCTTTCCTGCACAATAGACACAAAAGCACACATTTTTCTATCCTTTTGGCATTATTTGGCTTTTATTTGGCAAAATCCCGGGTAATTTATATATACATTTAAGCATTTATCATGAATAGGCAAATTTTATACTAAGAACTAATGCTAAACTGCTAAAGATATTTAAAGACAAATAAGCACAATCAAAACTGGTTGCACTAACAGTTTTGAACAACAATAAGAAAAACTCAAAAACAGTTTCTCAAACCTACAATACTTTTAAAAACAGATGAAATATGCTTAAAAATGACTTGTAAAAAGTGACCTAAAGACCCAAGAGTTTTTTATAACCAATATGACCCGTTTGGCACCTTGTGCCAAACACCCCCTTAAGTGATGAAAGTTGCTTTTTAAAACTGAATTTTTATGATTTTAAGGAAAGACGGTTTAAAACAAATAACAAGTAATGAAATATAAGCAAAAAGCAATGATAAGAACCTCTAAATAAGCACTGGATTAAGCAACTAAGAATCAAACAGTAACAAGCAATATGAAGGCAGATTTAAGTGAAACTAAATCAAGGCAACAAATAAGGACACATAAGCATAAAATCCATATAAATAAGCCAGATAAACAGGAATAAGCAACTAATAAGCTGATGAACAGTAAAATTAAGCAAAAATTTAAAAAGAAGAACTTACAAAGAGTCCTAGCTTTTGGCTGTGAAAGAAGCTTTCAAAAGCTTAATAACCAACCTAATGCTTACCCAAGCTCTAAACCAATAAGCTCTTCCTTGTTTTAGCTTATCTTCCTTTTAGCTTTCTCTCTTTTTTTTGGATTTTTGAGTTTTTGAGTTTTCTTGTCAGAAATGAAAACAGACTTTGTATAAGCTTTTTAGGTCTCAAAAGCTTATCCAAAGGGTTTATAAAACAGGCTTTTAAGATAGATAAGCTTAAATGACAAAAATTAAGGAAAACTTAAAATTGACAAGTAATTTAAAAACAAAGTATTAAAAGACAGGAAATTAAAATGACTGAAAATGTAAATTGCAATATATTAAAATGGTCAAACTTTTGGTTTACAAGTGTTGACTTTTCAAAAAATTCGACCCCCTTTAAGCAATACTATTACATTCATATTTATAGAGAAACCCTAATGTCTTGAGTGTGTTTCTTCATAGAGACAGCTCATGAGATGTGTTTCTTTTGTGAGTGAGAACCATGAGTCAATCTTGGCCTTTAATTAGTCTTGGAGCCCAAGTCCTTGATTCACAACCTTTGATTCGAGTAGCCAATAGATGGGTTTAGGATTGCCAGCTTGTACAAGGGCCATGTGTGGTGATTGGGTAGGGAGAGTGATAGGTTTAGACGGATTTAAACAGTAACCAAGGCGTTGAAAGTGACGGGAAAGGGATGGTGAAAAAGGGCGGGAAATGGGTAGAAGAGATAAACAGTTGTTTATCTATTTGTTTAAATAGGTGAAAGTATGGTGACTTGTCACAAATGGTCCTCCACCTTGTTTATTGTAATTTCAATTTTCGTCCTTGTGGTGGGAAACTTTTTGAGATATGGCAGTTTCAGCCCTCAATGTATATTTGTGTGTTTGCACAAACAGTCCTTTTGGGACTAATGGTTTAAGAGATAAGGGCGCATGGGCTAACAGTGGGGATTGGGCTTGGTTTTTATTATTTGGGCCGTTTGTATAGAAAATGGGCCAAGTAATCAAAATTTTGGGCTTTAGTCTTCATAATAACACTAATGGGCTTATCCGGCCCAATAAATGGGTACGGGTGGGCCCATTAAGTGTTTCTTCGGAATTGACTTCGAGTTTAACTGTTGACTTTTGTCTTTGACTTTTTGGTCTTTGGCTTCGATTTGACTTTGTCTTTTCCATGCTTTTCCATTCCATGCTTGGTTTTGTTGTTTTTGGCTTGATTTTTCGTCCTTTTGTCGGATATCTGTTTCTTGTACAAAATAAGTGAAAACATACAAATACAATGTATTTTTGGTATATTTTTTGTCATTTAAGTCCGGTTTTAATGGTGAAAGGTATGTTTAATTAAACGCATACCAAGTGCCATCAACAGAGTTCCTCTAGCTTTCATCTCATTCCTTTTGTCCTGCTTTTCTTCTGCAGTAGTAGGTTCATATTCCTGCTCAGTTTCTCCAATAGTTCTCTTTAGCACTTTATTATCATTCAGAAATACTTCCTAGAGGGAGTAATCAGTCATGAGAAAGTATTATTCTATCCTTATTAACCAGAGATCATAATCCCCTAGGTTGAGGATAGGGAGTCTTGCAGTCAGAGTTATAGAAGTAGTTCCTGCCTCCATCTTATCACTGAGAATTAGATCTAGTATGTGTTGTTGGTTTCTTCTTATTCAAAGCTTCACAACAAGCTCTGATACCACTTGTTGATCCTAATGAACAGATCTTGAACTCCTTAGCTTGATGTAAGGTTTAGTATCCTTGGATAAATCCAAAGGCACTAAGATTGAAACTTTGAGTGTATGATATAAACTATACGGAATCTAGTTTATACCACTAAAAAGAATAACAGTAAGATAAGTTTGACACACAGAAATATAACCAAAAACAATAAGCTTCAATATATTAATACAAACTCTCTTTGATAGTGTTAGGGTTTACAACCTTGAAGCTATAAAAAACTATGAAAGACTGATATATCTAGATCTATGCCTTAGGGTTCCTTTTATACACCAAGGAAACCCTAATGGGCTTACAAAATGCGTATAATGATAATACATATCTATTCCTAATTTAACTCATGCGTATCACAATAGCAGTACTAACTATATAAGACTAGCAGCACTAACTATTAACTAACAGTATTAACTATACCGTCAGTACTAACAATGTACTGGTAGTACTAACTAATATAACTAACAGTACTAATAACTTAGACTATTTTTCACGAATCTTCATCAGCAACACTAACCATCACCAGCAGTATTAAGTTGTATCAGCAACACTAAGTTGTAAAAGTCCATAATTCCCAACACAGGTTGCTCAGTATGTTGTTTTTCAATAGCAAACACATTATAGTCAACAATATTTGGTACCTCAGCCATTGGCTCTATGTTATAGTAAGGTCTGATATCCGTATCATTCCTAGAATTGATCATTCCCTGTCTTGTTGTTTTCATTCCCAGATGTGCTGCTTTGTTTCCATAAGCTTTGATCATTCCTTGTCTTGCTGCAATCATTTTCTGAACTATTTGCATTCCCTTTGTTTGATAATTTCCCATTGTTGTCTGTGTTTCCCGAACTAGCATCAAATGCTTTAACCTCTTGAACATTGAACTCTTGAATCTGCAACTTTTTATCATTCAACCTTCTCAACTTTTTTTGAATCTCTTGTGCATGAAGTGCTCTGTTATCAATACATTTCTTAATGGACTCCATGTATTGAATTATCAAGTCTTTGAAGGATTGAGCTTCTATTTGAGTGTATTCTTTGAAGATTTCTCTTATGTGACAACTATCATAGTTTGAAGGGTTTAACACTTTCAAATGCAGGAACTTGTCACACTACACTTTGATCACACTTAAAGCAGACTTGGAACCCTTCTCGTGAAGTAGTTCTTTGTTGAGTAACTTTTCTAGGTTATCCATATTATGTAAAAACATAGACTTGAAGGTGTTGAACTCTTCACCGCAAAGACGTCCAAATTCATATTGAAAGGAACTGTGCATGTTATATCCAAAGAGATTTGAGTTGGATAAACATTGAAAGGTTGATTTGAGTGCATTAAAATTGTTCATGGATCTCTGTTTCATACTCTTTGCTTTCTTTTGCATATGTTGCAACTCTCGTTCTTCTTAATCCGAACACGAAGATAAAGTATCTTTCGTTTCCATTGAATCTGATTGTGTAAAATCAAATGAGGATCTTAAGAAGATACGATTGTGTTGTGGTTTGATTTGGTGTTGTTTGTTGTTGTAATTTGAATTGTTTGTTTGATTGATGAGTTAACTGAGGACAAACAATAAAACAAGGAAGACTTGGAAGATTCTTTGTTGTCACAATTAACTTTCGTTACAAGAGTAACAAACAAGGACTGATGATGAAACAATTGTCTTCGTTAAGGGTTAACAAAAAAGTGAGTAATAATCGTTAAGTGGAGATAAGAAGGATTAACGGTGTAAATACTTTTACCTAGAGCGATACCTGATGTATAAGTTACATAGGGCTCGAAATAAGTTACTAACCCTAAACCCTAACTTGGTACAAGACAAGTTGACTCGTGCTTGACTCAGTTTTAACACGAAATCCACAGGTTTTGATCACAAAGTATTTCCGCAAGTTTCAGTTGCATTTTCGCAGGTTTTGTAGAATCCTTAGGTTTTTGTTTCCACAAGTTTTGATTTCCTCTAGTTTAATTTCCGCATATTTCAACAATTAGGGTTTCCGCAAGTTTTGAAGTCATAAAGAATATTCGCAACGAGGGTTTCCGCAGGTTTGTTATCCGGATGTTTTAGCAAAAATGCAGATTCTTGATTTCCTCACTTTTTTGTTTCCATGACTTTTCAAATTATTTCCGCACTTTTCAGTTTCTGCAAGTTTTCAAAATTACTATCACATAAATAAAAAACGCAGCTTTTTGACTTCCTTTTTTGCACCTTTGAGTCACTTTTACAATATTTTAGAACCACGTGATAAGAGCTAGTTTCCTTATACAGCTATGAGTAATACAACACAGGAAGCAAAGAAACTCAGCAAAACCCCATGACAGAGACAAACAAAAGAAACGCACAACCAAAAGTCTATAACCACAGGTGTCAAGAACAATAGTTGCAGATTTTGGTGATGCATAATGGTTTCCGCAGCTTTTACATGTACTATTTTCGCACAGGTATTATCGCTCTTTTAGGGTTTTGAAATCCGCTGCTTTATCATTTTTGATGGAATGTCATTTTCATAAGTTTGTCCAAAAATGCAGCTTTTCTGTCCTTGTGTCCTTTTGATATGGTTTTCGTAGGTTTGAGAATATAAAAAAAGAAAAACGCAAATTTTTATCTTTTTTAAAAACGATTTGATGTTAACAAAATTGTGAATTTTTATTTCAAAAACTTTGTTACTACAATAATAACTAAAAAGATCGATTTTAACCAAAACTAAGCACAAAAGATGACTAGTTTTTGATGTTTCTTTTTAAAACTTTCGAACAAAATAAGCTATAATAAGCAATAAAAATGATAAAGAACCTAGCTTTTTAATTTAAGTGACTTTAAAACTTAATAAGCTATCTTAAAGCGAAAATATGACCATTTTTAAGCTTAATCACACGAACAAACACCACTTAGTATTTCAACACACACAAAATTTTTGAACCACAAAACATGATCAAATATTCCCTAGGCTCTTGATACCAATTGTTGGTCAAAAACTTTTAATTCTAATCACACATACTAAGTAAGAAATAAGATAGAAAGAAAGATAAGAACTAGAGAGAAAAAGAAGAGAGGGAGAGAGAGAGAGATAAGAGAGAGGTGGGAGGAAGTTGTATTGCTAAGTAAGAATTAAAATTTAAATCAACCAACCTCCTTCTCCACGTGAGGAGAAGGATATTTATAGGCTTACAATAAGAGTGTAACGCCTAGGGTAAGAAAAGGATGGGCCAAGCTCGGCTTTGGTTGGACTTTGGCCCACAACGTATACAATGTTAGCTTAAACATCAAGCCCGAGTCCATAACTAACCTGTTACATTGATTACAAAGTTCCTAAAATGTAAGACCGACACTATATAAATGATGACAGTGACTTTCCTTGTTAGACTTAATATTTTAAGGCAAACAATATTTCTTAACATTAAAATAGAAAGATTTGGTAGATTTATAAAGATTTGTTAAGATATGGAAAGATTGTTTCCATTTATGATTAATCTTATTTTGTCTTATTTACTAATGCAACTAGTTGTTGATTAATCAAAGGATTACTAGAAAGCCTTTGTTTAATGGGGATGTAAGTGAACTTACATGATGGGTTTATAATACCATATTTATACCTTAAGTAGTTTGACGTCGAGACGGAAACTTACCACTAATAACTTATTTACGTAAACTTTTACGTAATATGAAGTTATATCTTTTATTATTAAAGCATAAAGATCGTAAAATAGAAATATCATTTTTACGCAAATATTTGTATTATCAAAAACCATCTCCAGGGCGTTTATTTTAGCTTAATTTACTTTTGGGAGCAGATCTGTATAGATATATCATATATGGATTGATATGGACATGTATGGCTTAATTTACCTTTTGGCAGCTCCCTAACCGCAAAACTCACGCCGTCAGCGGAATGTGTTTCAAAATAACATTTCGAAGAAATGCGAACCCTCAAATGTGCTAGAAGAAGCCTAGAGCCATTCTACCCCAAATGCGCAAAGCGCATATCAAGGGTATCACTGAATACCCCTCATGTTGGAAACACAAAAAGTGTCGGTCACTTCTAAGTTGTAACAGGTCTTAGCTCGTAGTTAGTGTAATGATTAGATTAGTAATCTAGTCCGGCCCAAGGCCCATGGGAAGCCCATCATAGCCCATGGCCGGCCTCCATGTACTATATAATCCCTCTCCTAGCATTGGAGAGGGGTTGGTTGTTGGTTGTTCCATTTTTCCATTACTCCATTTTATACAATTCATCCATTTTCATAGTCAATTGTCTGCGGCATAGTAAAAAAAGCTGAGAAAAAAAATTACACTAAGACAACACAGGGGCGCATTAGTAATTTGATAAGGTCACAAAACAGTTTCCTTGGCAATCCGTCTAATTTTGGACGGAAAGCTTTTTGAAGAAAATATATTACACAGATCTTCCCTTACCTTTCCTTCTTAAAAAAATCTCAAGATTGTTATTTATTTCCAATATCTTCCCTTTCACTTCCCTAAAAAAATAAACTTGAAAATAGAGTGTAAGGAGCAATATTCTAAACACGATGCGGGTTCACTGAATCACCGATGTAACTGGCTCGACCACCGGGTCAAATTGATTTTCTAAAAAAGTTTTATAATAATTAAGCTTATTAACATTGTAAAAACATGTAGTGGATTAGATCATGTTGTAGACCGGTGCCCAAATATAGTTGGAGGAGGAAGTGACGCCACCACTTCATTGCCACCATACCGCCACCACCCGCTAAAGTTCTCGGCGTCACTAAATTGGCATACGCCACTTTGAGAAGACAAATGTTTTTTGATTTTTAATGTATTTTAAGTGGTTTTGAATGTTATTTAAAATGGGTTTTAGTATGTGTGTGTTTTAGTGTATGTCTGAGTGTCTGAAATGGTGTGTGTTGGAGGAAGAAAAAGAAGGCTAGCCATATTTTTTTTGTTTTTGTAAAGAGATGCTTCATCTGGATAATGAAGTATATGAGGAGTGTGCTATCATTTTATAAATGTATATAAATTTCCAATAAACAAAAAAATATGTAAAACACACGATCTTTTTTGTTTTTCTTCTACCTTTCTTAAGTTTTTTATTATATTTTTATTTGAATTAACGAAATTTAGTTTATTTGAAACAATTAAAAAATAAAATAAAATTATGGATATGTGGTGCCAAATGACATAAGTTTGACATATTGTGAGTAAAGAGGCATTTTAGATATGTATGTTAAAATGTGATGAAGCTGAAGTAAGACTAAAAATGTATTTTGGAAAGTAATTGGCATATAATTAGCATGTCACGATGCGTAACACTCTAAATGCCTGACATCAAAAGGGATATAAGACATGTAAGTCTAGTACCAAAGAAACAATAAGTTTACGATACAATTCAAACTTAAGAAACAAACATTACAAAGGTAAAAAGATTTAAGGAGTGTTTGTTTTGCCTTATAAAGCATAAGCTCATTTGGGCTTATATTTCATAAGCCCTGTTTTTCTAGCTTATTTTAAGATTTAAAGGCTTATATAAGTTTATTATATTATAACAAATTTATATAAACCTCCGAATATAAAAATAAGCCAGAAAATTAGAGCTTATGAAATATAAGCCCAAATCAAATTTAATTTCGGCTTATAATTCACAATCTCCAATTTTATGGCTTATTTTGAGACTTATGGGCTTATATAAGTTTATCATATCATAATAAACTTATAAAGAGCACAAGTGTCAAAATAAGCTGAATTTAGGGCTTATGATATATAATATAAGCCTGGGCTTATGTATATGAACAAGTAAATCTAATCGCGCTCTGCTGCGAGAAGATTGGTGCACGTCGTTTTCGGGGATCCGTGATTGTCAAAAGATGCCCTTTGTATCGGGTTGTTACTTGGATGGATTTAAAACACGTGGCTTAATAACCAATATAGCATAATCCAAAACATATACGACTATTTGTAACAAAATTGGTATTTCAAATTACATAAGAGCAGCTCTTGGTAAGCTCCCTACAGCTATAAAGTGTATCCATACACTCATGTGCTGGAGCTTGTATGACATAGATATCGAAGCAAGCACTCCGCGTTTGAAGAGCATGTAGTTGCTAAGTCTTGGTTAACCTTGTAATAGCTTTCTGCATCGACTTCAAAGCGGGAAGCAGATTTCTTGTGTTTTCTTGAATCAAGTGACCATTAGATGTACAAAGCTACTGTCAAACGAACTCAAGTGGTGCGAAACCTGTAGTGCGATGAAATAATTTATCATGAAAAACTATATTTGGCTTAAGCCGACTTACTTTTTTTAGACAGAGCACTTAATAAGAAAATAAAATCAACATCAATTTTTACCTCTTTATTATTATAAGATTTACCAAGTTTGTGTTCCAGCATCTTGTTGACATAATCACATTTCAAACAACCCACATCAACCTACAACCTTCTCATTTGTTTCCTTTGCAAGTTGCTGCTTCTTTTTAAGTTTGTCCGCCTTCGTAAGAATATACAAGCAAGTTATAACCACTTCCTCTTTTGCTTGTGCTGTAGCTTTGTTGCCATATTTCACTTGTTTCATTAAGCTGTTCATGGAGACCATTGTTGAAGGCCATGCTTTTTTGCATAAACTCGCATTTTGTAAAAACTGTCAGGTAAAGCAATCGTTAATTTATTAATACTAAGAAAAACTACAGTAAATTTAATAGAAAAATGCATCAAAAATGTAACAGACTAACTATGTTGTTTCGGAGGTGAGTGTATTATCGTCAAAAAGAAAAGTAGGTGTAATGCACATAAAAATAATTTAAGGAAATCTGCATAATTTAAGAATGATGACATTAAACTTTGGTTGCAATTTCTTGAAATTCACATATCACCTTTAAATTTCTTACAGCAGTGCACATAAATGTTAAACTCAACGATTTCATTAGTTTGTCTACATGAATGGGTTAATTTTGGTTGTGCTTTATATCAAACTGGTCAAATCATACAAATTGGCTAAAAGCCTAAAAAGTGAATGTCGTTACGTTTGCCTATTTCAAACTGTGATAGAATTACGTGATTCACCCAACCCTGTTTCAACCTGTTATTTAACTGCCCTTACTCACTCAACCTTGCCTCCTCTACATTTGAGTGAAAATAAAATCCTCAGTCGAATCTCAATTTCTTTCCACTTTTTAGAGTAGAACCCACATATTCAAAAATGTTAAACGATGAAAAGGATTAGAAGCTATATGTGTCTTCAACCTAAGGTTTTATTCATTTTCCACAAGTAGTCGTCAAATTTAAAACATATATATATTTTTAATATAACATGCAAATACTATTTCGTGAACAACTGCTTATGTGCTTCTAGTAAACAAATAAGCAATCCAAAATACCCTTTTAGTCAACCAACTGGGTTAGCTCATTTGGCCATCAAGGGTGTCCTTGGGTATATGGGTTGCCCACTAACCTAGAGGTTGTGGATTCAAGCCTCGTAAAATAAAGAAAAGCGCTTTTTGGGAGGCAACCCAATATTTATTTTTCCGGCATATTAGGAGTGTCTTGTGTGTTTTATTCTTTTCATATTATTCTATCTTGTTTGAACCCCAATCTTGTAATCATGCTTTGTTTTGTTTTTAACCTCGTCTTAATTTCAATCAAAGGTATTTTGCAAATAATAAGTGTAGGGGAATCTATCCGGTTTTTGAACCAAGTTCAAGCATGTTAAATAATTTGTTTAGATTAATTCGCGTCAGTGTCAAGTCATATGAGTAAATTGTCAAATCTCAGGTTTTATGCAGCCATTTGTATAGGAATTAACTTATGGAATCAAGTGCAGGAAATTTTTCATCAAAAACAAATATTTCGTTTTCACAGAACGTGGAGACGGCGTCACGATTTACACGTGACGCCGTCACCACGACACCTATGATGGCGTCAGGATATCCCTGACGGCGTCAAACGCCCAGGTCTAGAAAACTTAAAGTTTTTAATTATTTTTGAAAATAAAACTTGCATAACATTTAAAATATGCACTCTTCTGTTATAAACCTGCAAAACCAATGAGTTTGACAATTCTCTCATCCTATCTTTACTGCTTTATCGAGTTAAACCCTAAATTCACATTGTATATTTGTATATGATTCGTTAAAAATCAACACACGTAATTATAAAATATAATATGATAGAAAATTACCAAACTACCCTTGAGGACAAAGGTAAAAAGGAAAATCTTCACAAATATATATATATATAATATAATACGTATATTAACCGGGAAGTATGATTCCTGTGTTGTTATTCCCCAACGATTTGTGAAATTGAAACCACGTTTGTTGTTAGGACAATGATTTGATTTGGAAACAAAGATTGATTTGATTACCTGCTTCTACAAATTAAAATAAGCAAATGATAACAATTAAGCACGAAAATAAATAACGGGGAATTAAACTTTAACTTAAAACGCAAAACGGGAACCCTAAACAGCAGTTAAAAACCCTAAATTTCTAAAATTAAACCTAAATTGAATTTTTCTTTTTAAATAGACTCTAATTGACTAAAAAGTAAGTTTAAAGAAAACTAGAACAAAAACGGAGTTGAAATGAGCTTAAAAACACAAAAAATGTAAACGGGAACGAATCTCGTTCTTTAAAAAATAAAAAATTTCAATTTTAACCCTACGAAAACAAAACTAATTTTCCTAGAAACTTTATGATAAAAGAAAATTTTCTAAAAAAGATTTATATTTTTTTTATTATTTTTCTATTTTTTATGATTTTTTAAAGTTTTTAATAAAAATAAATGTTTAAAAATACTAAACTAATTATAAAAATTCTAAAAAAATACAGAAAATAGCTTGAACTAAATAGAACCTAGGAAAAATAAGCTTGATTACACAGCTTATCGAATAAGCTGTGTAATAAGCTAAAACAACTTATTAAGCTAAAAGGGAGAAAACGTGTATAAGTATTAAATGTTGTAAAGGTTTAACGAAAAAGACCCCAGGGCGCGTTGGTAGAGGTGTGTGGTGTGTGTTGTTATACAGGGTTGAGGTCGGGGGTTCGAGTCTTGCTCACCCCCCATTTCCACCTTCCCCTTTTTTTTTGAAAACTTATAAAAGTAAAGTTTTAGAAAAGCTAAAACTAAGCACTTTTAATAAAAGAAACTTTTTATGAAAAGCCCTAAATAAGCTATGAAACGGCTTAAAACATGACAGAAACACTTAACTTTATTTTTTTGGCTTTTTATAGAATTTTAGAACTTAACAAGTAGAAATAAGCTAAGGCAAGGACAAAATAAGCTACTACTACCCTAAGACAAACCTAATAAGCAGGTTTAGAAAGAAATAAGCAAAAGAAAACAAAATAAGAACTGAAAATCCAAATAAGCTTTATTATGAAAACTACAAACCAAACAGTCCCTAGGCAGACTTTGAGCTTAAAATTAAGCTTATTAGTGGATCCTTAGGCCAAGAAGCTTATTACCTGCTTAAAGCACAGCTATTAAGCTACTTAGAATTGCAAACCAACTTCATTTTGAAAAACAGATAAGCAAAAAAAAGCACTATGATAAAGTACAG
Organism: Tanacetum coccineum; assembly: GCA_026074375.1. Lineage (NCBI taxonomy): Eukaryota > Viridiplantae > Streptophyta > Magnoliopsida > Asterales > Asteraceae > Tanacetum > Tanacetum coccineum. The sequence continues at coordinate 2,194 of BQNB010106459.1, read as the reverse complement.
GGCCTACTCTGGGATTTTTTGATTTTTATTAAAAAAAAATCTAACAAACTAACACTACTGACTTAATAAGCTCAATACTAATTTAAACTAACATATTAAGCAAACTAGGACAAGAATTAAACAAAAGCTTAAAAGAAATAAGCAATTAAAACTCTAAAAAGCACTTAATAGAAACTGACAACCAAACAGACCCTATAGGGATCTTTGAGCTTAATTTCTAATAAGCTCTTGGATCCTTGTGGGAATCTAACTTATGCAGGCTTATACTACAGCTAATAAGCTTCCTAAATCTACTTTTAAAAATTATTTTGAAAACTAAGTGCTTAATGAAAAAGCTAAATGAAATTAGCCTAAAAGCTAAATGAAATACTGAGTTGGTTTTTGGATTTCAAAAAGACAAATGGCTTAATTGAAAGCTAAAACCAAATTACTAAATAAGCTTTATAAGCTAAGATAAGCTCAAACTTACTTAAACTACCTTATAATCTACTTGTGCAAGAAATTTGAAAAGCTTAAAGTATTTTTTTACCAATTGAAATTAAGCTAACAAAGAAACTGTTTGCATAATAAAACTGCTGATGCAGTTGGCATGCAGATGAGCAAAATTTTATAAATGCATGTTTAAGATCCTTTATTCTACTCTATTTTAACACTAAACTAAATGCAAATTAAGCAAAGTAAAAAGCTAGAACTGAATAAGACTTAATACTTTAAATGTTATCTTAACAGATTTGAGCTTTTAATAAACCAACTAATGAAAACTAATTTAAAACTAATCTAACTTATAAATCTTATTCAAAACAGTTTAAATGAGAGATTTAAATCAACTCTAAGAGACTAAGTGGTCACAAACAGCACTAGCTTGTGGTTAGTGCTGTTGTCCCAAACACCCCTTTAAAAGTTTTAAAATCCATTTAAGCTTTGAAAATGAAATCTAGTGAATAAAACGTTAAAACCAGATAGTGCACAGCTTATAACAACCAAAATAAACCTTTATCAATAAGCCAATAAGCCAGAATTGAAAAACTTATACCTATGCTAATTATTTTTTTTTTAATTTTTATTTGATTTATAGGGCAAAAAAGAAAAACTAAAATCTACACTATCAATCTAGAAAACAGACATTCAAACATGATTAATATGTATACTAAAACAGGATTAAGCTCAGTTAAGCAAGTAAATAAGCAGATTAAGCAATTACTGAGCTAATAAGCAAAATTATACTAAAATATTTAAACCAGAAAGGTAAATGAGTTATAGAACCTGAATCCCAGCTAAACAGGGATTATTGCTTAACAAGAGCTTATGTCTACAAGCTCTGGCTTAGTTAGAATAAGCCAGTGAGGTCTATGGATCCTTCCAGGTTTGATCCATCATCCAAATTTGAGCTGTGGTACATTTGAGGGAGGGTTTATATATGATTGAGCTTATTTAAGCTTTTTGAGCTTAGATAAGAATGTGACTAGCTTAAGAGCTTATTCAGAGCTTATGAAGAACAGTTGAGAGTTTTTTATACTTTTTAAGTAAAAACTAAAAACTCATGAAGCTTAAATGAAAATAAACACTTTTATTGATAAAAGGTTAACTGATTACAAGTTTAAATGAAAAGAAGATTACATCTAAAATAAGCTAAATTTACATGGAAATAAGCTACTAAATAAGCTATTCTTATCCTACTCCTCAATATCTCGTTTGTGAGTGATTGCTTGTATTTATACTGCCTAGGAGAAGCTTCTAGGACTCAAATTCAGTTAGACGCTCCCCTTAATCCACACCCTTGATGTATGCCAATCATTGGATCTTCATTCTTGGCCCTTGGATCATTTTGATGAGTACACGGATTGCCAGCGTGGCAATCCGTGTGTCAGAGCCATTGTGCTTCTTTTGCAAAGGAATTAGTGTAAAAATCCCATCCTTGTGTGCTTTCTTTGCTTCTACGTGGCATTCCCCTTAAGGTGTCTTGACCAATGAGAGCGTTTGATGACGTATAGCTTTGCCATATCATTGCTTGTCACTTGAATTAACTAGCCACGTAGCCAATTTGCATTGACCCTTTGTTTTGACGCAGGTAAATATTAGAGACGACGATGAACAGTAACAACAATATTTTCTGCGTTTTTACTTTTATAAGAGTGTGTTTGACTTTTCTTTTTACCCGGGGTTTGACTTTGGGCTTATAAAGGTTTTGGGCCGG
>BQNB010106458.1:0-23387 GCA_026074375.1 Tanacetum coccineum | reverse complement strand
TGTAACTTGCGGGGGTGGTCATTCTTACCAAAATTATCCAGCCACCAATGGCAATATTTATCGTGACAATATCCAAGAATACGTCTCGCAAGTTGCCGCAGCAAATTTCAACCAAGGAAATTCCGGTTACCGTCCGCCACCGATGGCAAACCAAATTTTAGCGCCGATGGCAAACCAAATCAGACCACCCGGTTTTCCTCCCATGCAGCACAACAGCCAAGCCAACAATCAGAATCGTTGGAACCAGAACCAAAACCAAAACCGTGGGAATGGCTATAACCAGGGTCAAATCCAACGACCCCAGGTTCAACAACATGCCCCAATGTATCAACCCCCGGTTAATCAACACCCAGCTTACCAAGCTCCAGCTCATCAAGCTCCGGGTGTATCAAAAACTGATTTTGAAAGCTATGTCAATGCTAATGATGCGGTTATGCAAAACATGCAAAACCAAATGACCAACATAACCGACTTGCTCACAAAAATCGTAAATTCCAACCAAGCTTCTACTTCAAATTCGGGTTCTCTTCCTAGCAACACCATTGCTAACCCGAAGGGTGAATTGAAAGCAATCACCACCAGAAGCGGTGTTTCATATGATGGACCTCAAATTCCACCTCCGGTGGTGGAAGTTGAAACCGAGGTAACAAAGGACACGGTACTTCCTAACGAAAGTACCAACGACGTCCAACCTCCGATAGTCCAAGTTGATGAACCAGTTGTCATGCCTAGAGCCAAAACGACTTTACCATATCCATCTAGGGTGACCAAGGAGAAAGTCCGCGAAAAGGACGACCTTTTAGCTTTGAAATTTATGGAAATTTTTCGGAATCTCCACTTCGAGCTAAGCTTTGCGGATGCTCTCCTACACATGCCTAAGTTTGCACCCCAATGGTACCAGAAAGATATTGAACACAATGACAAAGATCTTGGAATTAACCAAAACACCGTTATGAAAAATTGCTCGGCGAGTCATCCTAAAAACTTTCCAAAGAAATTAGGAGACCCGGGTAGATTTCTGATACCGTGTGATTTCCAGAGTTGATGAATGCGTGCCCAGGCCGAATCTCGGTGGCAAGCATCATCTTGCCACTCTCCGTTTTTAAAAGGCTTATCTCCAAAGACTGACCAAACTAGGATGAATACTCGGGTTAGCCGATCGATGATCTCCACTCCACCGCATAGCCGAAGATGTTTTTATGAAGGTTAGAACCTTCTACTTTCCAGCCAATTTTGTGGTAGTTGACTATGATGCCGACCCTAGAGTCCCGTTAATTTTAGGAAGACCATTTTTAAGAACGACAGGAGCCTTGATTGATGTACACGGTGAAAAGAATTACCTTAAGACAATGATGAACAATCAGTGACCGTCCAAAGTAGGTGATACGAAAAATTCTCCTACCTGCCATAGAATCAGTTAACAAGGTCGACTTTATTGATATAGCTTGTGAGGAATATTCTCAAGAGATTTTAGGTTTCTCGGAAGTATTAACAAATGGAAATTCCACTCCTTACTTTGAACCAATTGTTGATACCACTTCTCCCACCCTCACTCCATTCGAGGGTAGTGATTTCATTCTTGAAGAAATCGAGGCTGAACTTTCTGATACTTCGTATAAGTCAGGAATTGATGATGCCGAATGTAATCCCGAGGAGGACATTCTTCTTCTTGAAGCTATCCTAAATAGTGAGCCCTTATCACCACTTCCCAACCATGCAAATTATTTTCCTGGGGTTAGAAAAGAACTTAAGATTTGTGAAGCCAAAACCGATGAAACATCAATTGATGAACCTCCCGAGGTCGAGCTCAAGGACTTACCTCCCCACCTCGAATATGCATTTTTGGAGGGTGACAACAAGTTACCAGTCATCATTGCTAAAGATTTGAGTGTCTGGGAAAAAGCCGCTCTCATAAAGGTGTTGCAGTCCCACAAGCCGAGCCATCGCTTGGAAACTCTCCGATATCAAGGGTATTAACCCGGAATTTTTACCCACAATTTGGAGGGGGGGGTGGGGGAGAGAAAGGACTACATCCACCAGCGGTCCCAAACATCAAGACGGTTAAACCTGGAAAAATCCACGATGTCATAAAAAAAGAATTGAAAATTTTCTGCTTGTGCTGATTAATTTACCCTATCTCGATAGTCCCCTGGGTAAGCCGGTACACTGTGTACCAAAGAAAGGTGGTTTTACCGTATTGAGAATGAGCAAAAATGAGTTGATCCAACTCGATTAGTTAGTCGGGAAGCGGGTATGCATTGACTCCGAAAGTTTGAATGAAGCACCCGAAAAACCACTTTCCACTACATCTCATGGACACAAATGCTCGAGAGGCTTGCGGGAACGCATACTATTGTTTTCTCGAGGTTTCTCAGGTTATTTCAAAATACCCATCGACTCCTAATGATCAGGAAAGACAACAATTACTTGCCATACGGACCTAGCCTACCGCCCGCATGCCTTTGGCCACTGCAATGCCCAGGCACATCCAGAGATGTAAGATCGCAATGCTTTCTCACGCCATGATCGAAAAACGATGAAGTGTTTATGGATGACTTTTCGGTTTTTGGAAGTTCATTCTCTACTTGCCTAACCCAGTTGGAAAAGATGCTTAAGCGTGTGAAGACACCAATTTACTCTAACTGTGGAGAAAAGCCATTTCATGTTAAGAAGGCATTGTTCTGACACAAAATTCTCCAAGTCGGGAATTGAGGTCCGATCGAGCTAAGATTGACGTTATCGCCAAGCTCCCTCACCCGACTACTGTAAAAGGTATCCATAGTTTTCTTGGGCATGCCGGTTTTTATAGAAGATTCATTCAGAATTTCTCAAAAATAGCCCGTCCCATGAACACCATTTGCTGTGAAAAAGAGACTCCCGTTTTATTTCTCCAAGAGTTATAAGCATTATAACACTCCAAAAAGAATCTAAACCGAGGCTCCAATCCTGATTGCCCAAACTGGAATGAAACCACTATGTGCGATTCAAGCGATTTCGCTTATGTGCGGTCTTGGGCAACGTCATGAGAAACATTTAAGGCCTATACATATGCAAGTAAACAATGAAATGAGGCGGAATCAAGTTCCAACCACGACAGACAAAAAGAACTGTTAGCCGAGGTGTACCATTAGAAAAAATCCGATCTTACCTGTTATGAACAAATGCACTTGTATACGGATTCCTTCCCGCCCTTAATATCTCTTTTGCTATGAAAGATTCTAAGGCGAGATTGCTCCTATGGGTTTTTGCTCCTTCAAAGTTCAGACTTTGATGTAGTTGACACGAAAGATCTAAGAACCTATGGCTGATCATCTATCACGATTAGAGAATCCTCACGAGAATGAACTCGATCCAAAGAAAATAAATGAAAAGTTTCCTCTTGAAACTCTTAGTTCGATTGCGGTTCTTGATGCTAGTACCCCATGGTTTGCTGACATCGCAAACTACCATGCGAGAAATTTCATGATCAAAGGGATGTCAACCCAGCAGAAAAGAAAATTCTTCAAAGACGTGAAGCATTACTTTTGGGACGACCCCTTTCTTATACAAGATCTAGTGCGGGGGGATCAAGTTATTTCGACGTTGTGTTTCGGGGCAAGAAGCTTTTGACATCCTCAAATCTTGCCACAGGACCACCGGGACACTACCGTGTGCCAAATTACACATCCCCCCCCCCTGAAAAAACTTCGAATCAGGTTCAATTGGCCCACGATCTTTAAGGATGCCCCGACTTTGTCACCACATGTGACATAGTCAACGTCATAGAAAAATCTCGCAACGGGATGATATGCCACAAAACCTCTATCCAAGTTTGCGAAATCTATTGACATGTGGGGCTTTGATTTTATGGGCCGTTCCCGCTTCAGAGGGAACAAATATATACTCAGTGGCCGTTGATATTTATCAAAAGGGAGAAGCAAAAGCGCTCCCCACCAATGACCCCGAGTTGTCAGCAACTTTCTTCAATCTCCTTCGCCAGAAACGTGCCCCCTCGTGCAATCATAAAGTGATCGCGGATCCCATTTTTGCAATTGACCCAATTTGCAAAGGTCATGCTTAAATACGGAGATACTCACCGTCTCTCCACCGCGTATCATCCACAAATAAGTGGACAAGTTGAGGTATCCATCGTTGGTTTTTTTTTTTATTTGCAACGAATTCTTGAAAGGACTCGTGGGCAGAAAAACGTGCTCTTGGTCAGTAAATTAGATGACGCACTATAGGCTTTCCGCACAGCTACAAAACCCATCGGGTGTACCCATACAAATTAGTGAACGTGAAGGCATTCAATCTTCCGATTGAGCTCGAGCACAACCTACTGGGCCCTAAAAACATACAAACATTGACCATGAAAACGCTGGTGACTACAGAAAAGTTCAGCTGAATGAACTAATGCGCTCCGTGATTAAGCTTATGAGAACGTCTTGAGCTATAAAGAAAAGAACAAAGCGAGGATTCACAACCTAAAATCAAGAACCGCGTTTTCAACGTCGGATTGGTTCGAGTCCTCCTCTTTAACTCTAGATTGAAGATTTTCTCGGGCAAGCTTAAGACCCGCTGGAGTGGACCATTCACTATCACACAAGTTTTCCCGTACGGCACCGTCGAGTTATCCCAAAAGTCCGGGCCAAACTTCAAAGTGAATGGTCATCGTATTAAGCACTACTTTGGAGGGGACGTACCACAATTGGTAGTCCCGGATCTCCAGACATTCCCCAATATCCAATAAATTTAGGTGACGGGTCAAGCATAGCGACCTTAAACAAGCGCTTCGTGGGAGGCACCCCATGCTTATCGTAGTATTGTGTAGAAATGAATAAGTGTTTTCTTGTTGTGTGGAGGCTCGCCTCTTCAATACCCGTGATTCGTGTTTTGTTGTTAATTGTCCAGGATGCCGGATTGTGAAGACCTCTCGTGCTGTATTTTTTATCAGATTCACTTCTCAGCTTCATTTTGGAATCTAGTATCCAAATCTAATCGACTAACGTTTTATCTTTTGGCACACTTCATAAACGGCCTTAGATTTACGTAGGTACCTCTTTGAAACATCGAGGACGATGTTTAGTTCTAGTATGGGGGGATCTTCGATTTGATTTTGCCTGCAGCCGTTGTTATCATGTAATCCCGTTTTTACCACCAAATTTTTGCAAAAATACCAAAAAAATGAAAAAATTTAAAAGTTTTCAAAAATAAAATAAGTGTTTTGTCACAGTTTCGACTCTCCTAATGGGTAGAATGAGAATAATTTTTGACTCGATCGGGCGTGTTGAGCCCTAGCTAGTTCTTCAATTGTAGGCTAAGCTTTCACGAATTCTGTGTTTCGAATAAGGTGAAGAACAAGAAGTGTAGGATCGATATACCTTAGTATAATAAGCCTTTAGCCTGTAAAGGATGTTACTTCCTTGAATAAATCCAAGTCGATAACAATGAAACCACTATGTAAAACAATCTAACTATGCGGACACTAGTTAACAGTATCCAAGAAGAACACATAATGATTTTAACAAACATTTTGTATAATCACACTTTGAATATGCCTAAGATTGCAGATCCTATACAAAACTTAACTCTAAACTTCTAACTATTGCTTTTTTTGCTGTTGTGTTTTTCGTTGATAGTTCTTTCTAATGCCTTCCTAGAGATCCTTTTATAAACATAAAGATAACTCTAGTAGGTGTACAGTCCTTGTATGACACAAACACTAATTAATACTAATCACTAATGTAACTGTTACATGATAACTACTAATCCTTTAAGGTTCCTATATTAAAAGGCATTAACGTAGACTTTTTCAGGCCGTTACTTTGATTCTTCATCTGATGCAAGTACTTTGACCTTCCTATTTACAGTACTTTGACCTTTGACTAGTATTTCCCCATCAATCCTCCCTAACTGAATTCCAACTGCTTGACTTCAAGTTTTTTTTATAGTGGTCTTCCTTGTTCAGCATCAGCCTGTCTTGTCATTGTAGCAATACTAGCCTTTAATCTTTTAAGCTTCATCTTCTGAGCAGTATCTTGTATACAATCTGTTTGAGTTGAAATTGCTTGTATTGAACATAAACTCTTCGTCTAATCTTTAGAAACTGTATCAACAGATTGGTTCTTCTCAGCAACAGGTCTTTTCAGCAACATAAATGGGTATTTAATAAGCCTTTACCAAGTAGCCATTACTCGTGTGGCGAGTCAGATTTTCTTTGGTAACCTAGAAAAGGTAATATGCATGGTGAACTAAAAACCACTTCAACCTCAAACATGAATCATAGAGTGTTGAAATACATGATGACTATTTGGTAAGTCCTTACAACTCATGAACGAGAAATTTGATAGTCTTTACCTGTAGCGTTGCTCAGGACTAGCCAACTCTCATTAATAAAACCTTGGATAGTGAGGACCATATAGTTTAGAGCAAACTATTAAACCTATCAACGATTTTGAGTTCTCTTTACCAAAAGCCGTTTGCTTTGGAGTAGCCAATACTTCATGCAATACCATGGGTATTGATCACCATATATTTTTGGTAAATTGTTCAACCCATCAACAGTTTGAGATGTCCTTTACCAAAACTGTTGATTTGACTCAGTCAATTCTTATATCTGTTAGATATGGTGAATTGATACCATTTAGCTGTTGAATATTTAAATCTAACACTCATCCCTTTAAAACAGTATTTATATTCAAACATTTTGCCGATTAAACCCAGTTGCCACACTCAAAACCTTCAATTATTTCAAAAACAACTATTAACTAGCAGTACTTTCAACAAAGTACTGTTTGTTTTAAACTAGCAGTACTTTGAATAAGGTACTGCTTGTTCACAGTTAAGTCCTTTTTATCAAAACAAGATATATTACATATAAAGAAAATTTTGATAAATCATACCAGTTGTTTAAGAATCATCACCATCTTCAGTTGTCCATAGAATAAACAAATGTATCAAAGTGATAGCAATGTCACTCTCTTCTTCAACTTCCATACCATGATCTAGCATCCTGATCAATCAACTCCTCTGATAAAGGATATCGTCTTCTGCAGCATTATGAATCATGAACATCCTCTAATTTCAAATGTATGCACCACTAGAAGATTCATTAAGTCTCCATCTTACAATTTCCCAATCTTCTTGATTCTTCCAGAAGTCATCATTACTTGTTGTAGACGTCTCCCAAATAGTTGTAAGATCACCCAAAAGTATCAATCCTAACCCGGTTGGTGGAATATGCTTATAATAATCTTGTACAACCAGATATAGATGATGTAGATCTTGTCTATCCAAGATGTGAAGTATCTCCCACAGAGTGTTGAATGCCTCTGAAAATATATTTGCCCTAAAGATTAAGAGATACTCTCCCATCGGGTGAGTCAAAGACTTTGAATCATAAATCGTAGAGAATGCTTCTAGTGACTCTCTATCTTGTGCATTCTGCTCAAAGGCTACAATCCTAAGATATTTCTGAGCATATCTAACTCTCTGTCCCTCATTTAAGCTTCTTTGATGGCTGTTCTTTCGGTATTGTACTTTCATCTTCTAAGTAGACTCGTTGCATCGCTCTCTATGTAACATCTGCTTTTCCACTTTTCTGAGCCCATTGGGAGATAAAAATCCTTGAAAAGATTCTTTGATGGATTCTTGAACTTTGTCATACAGTTCCTTTATTTGTGGATACTTTAGTTTTTGCAAATTCTTGTATCCTTGACCCTTTAAGAAACTCATCATTTGATTCCTTTCTTGTACAAGAGATGTAGGTTTCTTCAAAATAGTCTTTGGTTTCTTCAAAGCTTCCAACCTTTTTCTCTCTTCTTCTGCATCCCATTCTGCTTGAATCTTTCTAGCAACTTCCTCATCATTTTTAGTCTCCAAAGCTCTGATTTGTTGAAGAGTTAACTTCTTCTTTTTGGGTTCTTCAACCAATATCCCTTTACCTTTTTCTTTTGGGTCAGTAGCTTGAGTTGGCTGTTGAGGTTGAGATTGCATGGGACCAGGAATGCTTAAGCCTCTTTTCTATTGAGAAGAATATTACAAGTAATTCATCATCTTGAACTGTTCTTCAGGCTCTTCTTCTTGAGTTGGACGAATTGGACTTGAAGGACCTGCTTCATCATCAAAATTTAAAGGTCCTTGTAGTTAACAGTACTTTTGTCCTAGCAGTAATTAAATCCTCTCCAAATCCAATCTTCAGTAATCTTCCACTTTTTACATCAGAAGCATCTTTTTCTTCTTCAATAAGCACTTCTTCTGTTTCATCACTCTTTCTTTCTTCAGTTTCATCATTCTTTCTTTCTAAGTCAGGAGTAACGAAGGCTGTGGCATCAAAATCTTCAATAAACAAGGCTGATCATGTATGGTCCTGATCGCACGATCATTATTCTCTTCAACAAATACTTTACATCTTTATCCTCCCCAGTTTGACCGAAACACCTTCTTCCCGTTTGATCTTTCTTCGTTTTCCTTTGCTTCTAATGTCTGACTTTCTACCCAAAAATCATGATGTTTTGACCACTGCACGACCCTTTTTTGATAGTTTCTTGAGTTAGGCCTTGGAGCTTGCGAATCTGTTTGGCTAAAGAATTGTTTTGCTTCTTGAGCCTCCTAACCTCCCTGTTTAAAGCATATAGATCCAAAAGTCCCTCATCTCCTCCAGATGTTTGAGACTCATCTGTGGGAGTATAATCATTGGGAGATTGTGGAATATCAGCAGCACCTTGAGCTTCAGCAGTACCTTGGAAGTCAGCAGTACCTTGTAGAATACTAGCTTGAGCAGCACTTTGAGTAGGGGTACCTTGAGCATCCCTTGGAGAACTTGCAGCCCTAGAATGAGTACTCTCACTATGTGCTTCCTCTGCTGCTAATGCTGTTATGACCTCTAACATTGGTGGAGTCAAAGGTGTAATCCTACCTGAGAACTTAGGACTATTCTTTCTCATAAAAGTAAAGACCTTAGAGGGAAGAGTAACTGATGGTAGAAAATTCTGAGGTCTGGTTACTCCCTCTAATTGCTTGTTCAAAAACAGTTGAATGAATCTAGGATACATGAGAAAAGGTTTACCATTGGCAATATGTCCTAGCATTCCATTCATAATCATCAAAGAAAAGTTGAACTTTTGGTTGGTTGCTAATCCTACCAGAGCTGATGCTATGTTAGTCCCAAATTGTTCCCATGATGTACTCTTAGGACTAAGACAGTGAAGTAAGACATGAACTAAATACTTCCACTGAGGGCTAAATAGAGGTTTAGAAAAAGTAAGTTGTGCCAAATTACCCTCATAGCCTATGTCTCTGAGCGAGTCCCAAATAACTTGCTTTGGAAAACAGTCAACACCATCAGCATCATCGAATAGTAGATCAGCCCGAATGGTTTCCTCTGAAATCAAAATCCTTTTTCCAGCTACCATTGCGCGAATATGAGGCACCTCATTAATTACTCTTAGAGAAGCTGTAGCCCAAAATTGTTGAAGCCACGGACCAATTAGATCAGGATCAACTAACAAAGAATAGTTAATTGAGCATCCAGTGAGATAATCAACGATTTGATGAAAATCAGCATTATGCTCAGTCTTCTCCACACAAGCAATCATGTTATGTTTGTTACAGGTGCGAATATTGGCCATTTGATATGAAATTGATGTGCGTCGGAGGTTGTATTTAAAAAATTTGTGAATAAAAAGAAATGAAATGAGAGAAAAATGCAATTCAGTTGAGCATTTATAGGTTGCGTCGGTTAACAAAGAAAGTTACCGTTGTAAATACGTTTTTATCTCAAAAACGTACGTTTGACCGTTGACCGAACGTTAGAACAGTACTTAGTTGTCTAAGCAGTACTTTCTAAGACGAGCAGTACTTTGAGTTGGCTAAGCAGTACTTTCAACCTAAAAAGCTTTCCAACTCAAATTTGTCAATCACAACCCTGCAATTTTTCAAAATATCTCTTCAAATCATTAAAACTTTGAACAATCATTCATATCCTCCCCGTAAGCGTAACAATAGTGCTTCCAAAGATTCTTTCTAACCAGAACAGTACGTCACTTGAATACCAGTACTTTACATGTAGTCCTCCCCTCAAACGTAGCTATGGGTTCATCATACCAATGGTTACCACCAAAAAGTTAAATCTTGCCAAGTCAAAGCCTTTGGTGAGTAAATCTGCTACATTGTCATCAGTATGTACCTTGACCACATTAATGAGCCTCTGCTCATAACAATCTCGGATAAAGTGATGTCGAATCTGAATATGCTTAGTCTTTGAGTGAAGAACAGGATTCTTCACAATGCATATGGTACTCTCATTGTCTATATGGATTTCAGTGTTCATGAAGTTAAATCCATAATCTAGCAGTTGATTTTGCATCCAAAGTACCTGAGCACAACAACTTGCAGCTGCTACATATTCTGCCTCTGTAGATGATATAGCCACAATTGTTTGTTTCTTGCATTGCCAAGAGACCAGTCTTCTTCCAAGATATTGACATCCTCCTGAAGTTGATCGTCTATCATGATTGTCCCCAGCATAGTCACTGTCTGAAAAAGCTTCTAAATGAAAAGGAGAATCCTTAGGATACCATAAACCCAATTTTGGTTGATGTTTGAGGTACCTAAAGATCCTTTTTACAGCATGCATGTGAGAGACCTTTGGAGTGACTTGAAACCTTGCACACAGACAAACAGCAAACATTATGTCTGGTCTTGAAGCAGTTAAATACATGAGACATCCAATCATAGACCTATAAAGATGGACATCAACTTCTTCACCCTCTTCATCTTTTCCTAAAGATTTATGAGCTTCAATTGGGGTAGATGCTGGCTTAATGGTTCTAAAGTCAAATTTGTTGAGAATGTCTTTCACATATTTGTCTTGACTTAGAAAAATACCAGCAGTAGTTTGCTTGACTTGAAGCCCCAAAAAGAAAGTGAGTTCACCCATGGAACTCATCTTGAATTCTTTTTGCATAAGATCTTCAAAATCCTTCACCATAGAAGACTTGGTAGATCCAAAAATGATATCATCAACATAAACTTGTACCAACATGATATCTCTTCTATCCTTCTTAATAAACAGAGTTTTATCAATAGCCCCTCTCCTATATCCATGTTTCAAAAGAAAAGTGGAAAGTCTTTCATACCATGCTCTTGGGGCTTGATGTAAGCCATAAAGTGCCTTGACTACTCTGTAGACCTTGTTTGGATGAGAAGGATCTTCAAAACCTGGAGGCTGTTTGACATACACTTCTTCTGTGATGTTGCCATATAAAAATGCACTTTTGACATCCATCTGATAGACAGTAAAGCCCATGAAAGATGCAAATGCCAAAAAGAGTCTGATTGCTTCAATTCTGGCAACTGGTGCAAAAACTTCATCATAATCCACACCTTCCTCTTGTCTGTAACCCTAGTGCAACTAGGTCGTGCTTTATATCTTGATAAAGTACCTCCATCCATCCCTCTTGTTTCGAAAAGAATCCCATTTAGTCCAATCACAATCTCTTACCATCTGGTAAGTCACATAATACCCTGAGATACATCTTGTAGCTTGAATTGAAGAAGTTCTTCTTGCAGTTGGCTTCAACCCATCTTTCAATCAGCTAAAGCTGAGAACTTTCTTTGGTTTCCTCTTGAGATAAAGAAACAAGCAAACAAGCAGTCTTGTTGAACTTGTGGTTAGTTCTGTTTTGCTAGTATTAAATGACACAAATTGCTTGATGGATGGGCAGAAGCACTATCTTTAAGCTTCTTCTATGTTAGAACCCCAACGTACTTTTGCCAATATCTGACTATGAGGATATTCTTATGAATTCTAAGTGTAGGAGTAGAGCTGACATCAATGGTGTGATCCATGTTGTTGTAATCAGTCTCTCCAACTTGCCTCAGTGTCTGTATTTTCATCATCAAAAGAATTTGTAGAGAAAACACCATCTTTTGGAACATCATCATCAGAATCTGTAGGTGTATTACCAGTACTTTGAGAAGGTGTGTTAGCAGTACTTAGAGTGAAAGTACTGTTGACACACTCTTTTCCCTTTTCAATTGCTATTCTCCTCTTTTCCTTTTCAAAAGCATTCCTTTGAGCAACATTAAGAACTTAGCAAGTAGAATCCTTGATGCATCAAACTCACAAGCTCATCATGTAGAGCTTGTTCTTCAGAGGACAATGGAACTTCTTTGTCAGCAGTACGTTCCTCTGAATGCTTATTCTGAATTGCATTAATTTTCTTGGACCATGAACAATAAACTGCTGGTCATCAAAATCTTCAACATCATCATAAGTTTGATTTTTGTCCCCTGAATCAACATAGTTTTCTTTCCTTACAGGATGTCATTCATTGACGGAGTATAAAGTTCAAGAATCAAACATCCAATCAGGACCTTGGCTTTTTTGAATTCCCTGATTCTCAAGAAATCTTCATGAAGACAGTCTTTAACTTTTTTCGTGTTACCCTGTTATAGACTCTAAAACCTACAGCATAGTAGAGTATCCTAACAATAACCTCTTCTGACTTCCATCAAACTTAACCCATTGATTCAAGGGTATTAAGTATATTCAAGAGGACATCCCAAAAGGTCTCATGAAACGATGTTAGGAGATCCTGCCCCTCAAATATTCAAAAGGAGTCATCATTTGAGGTTTAGTCCACCAAAACTCTGTTTAACACATAACAACAGTATGGACTGCTTCAGCCCAAAATTGAATAGGTAAAAGAAGAGTCTGCCTAGCATAGTTCTAGCACTTCAATGAGAGTCCTAACTTTCTTCAAAGCAGACCACAGTTTATTGAAGGATTCCTTGCAATACTATATTCCTCTCTTGATTCCTTTCTTTGCACAAAACACATTCTCTTAAATGATTCTTGAACTCAGTTCCATAGTCACAACCTGATTGGTCCTTCACTTCACTTTATGTCATAGCTTGTTTCTAAACCCACATCATATCATGAAGCATATCATAATGTCTCCTCCATAAAGCTAAGAAAAAACACCCAACAGACTTTACTACAGTCATCAGTGACCACGCACACCAGTACTTTTTTCCTATTTACACACTCTACAGGAAACAAGTCCAAAATAAAATCCATAATGAGCAAATCTAAAGGTTCTCTAACTGTTCTTTCTGCCAATCTTCTTGTCAAGAAGCCCTGTGCTGTTACCCTTTCTACATGCCAGACATGAATGATCAAGCATGACTGCCTTGAAGGTAAACCTCAAACTAGAATGCCTTGAACCATTTGTTAATATTCATGAAGTTTACATGCCTAAGGGAAAAAAACCCAATCATCTGTTGCCTAAGACAGCTTCATCCTTTTTTGCCTTTGCAACCAACAAGTTACTCCTCAGAAAGGAATGATATTCGTAGATCCAGACTATATACATCATTCTTTCTAGGAGCTCTAAGTATCACCAGATCTTCATCAACGAACTTAAACTTTGGAGATAAGATAAGACACTCCTTGTCAGTGAAGAGAACATTATGCTTCTTATCACAGATTTGAGAAACAGAAAGGAGATTGAACTTAAGCTCCTCCACATAGCTGACTTTCTCAAAGTCTATGCGCATGATGTCTTGATGGTTCCTTTCCGTGAATTTCTTCCTCCTTAGGATCATTTCCAAAAGCCACATAACCACCTTTGAATTCTTTAAAATCAGACAGCTTATCCTTGTCTCCTGTCATACTTCCAGAGCAACCACTTGAGATCTTCTTCTGGATTGCCCTGTACAAACAATTTAAAAATTAGACTCTTTTAGGGACCCAAGTCATAACTGACTTGGATACCCCCTAAATGAGTTTACATACTCAAAATTGCTTGAGTGTGTAAGATCCATTATCCCTATTCACAGAATCTAGATAAGCTCCTTTTGGTCTCCATGTTTGTGTTGGATTTATCATGGCACTCCTTTTGACACTTACATTTTGTGGAAGTACTGCTTGTGATCCAACAGTACTTGCTTTCTTAACCCAGATAGATTTCATAATTTTCTTGGGTCTTTGTGGTCTGTGAGGAGTCCTTGTGGTAGAAAACCTTGTTGATGGTGAAAAACTTGAGGTTCTAGGTCTTATATTATCCATCCTTGGATAATAAGGTCTACCAGTACTTTGTGAAAGTACTGCTTGTGGTACTCTTGGTCTAGCAGTACCTTGATAAAACACATTAGCAGTACTTTTTGAAGGTACTGTTTGTGTCATTTTTGGTCTGGCAGTACTTTTCAACCCTTCCCTTGTAAGTACTGCTGATGGGATAAAAGACCTCTTTTGGTGAGGGTACCTAGAGTTTCCTGAGAAGTTACTATGGTTCACCCTATTGATGTTGTTCCAGACTGGTCTTGTGTCCCTTGAACCCTGCTTTCCCTTAGGTTGATGGGTTTGGGTTTGTTTGAAGGTTCTTTCGTGTAGGTCACAATCTTTGATTAGGTGATCAGGACTGTAACATACAAAACATGTTTTACCCCTTTTGTGCCCAAGTCCCTTTTTCCTAGATCCTTGACCAACACTGTTTTGACTGCTAGGTGACCTGTTTTCGAAAAATGTTTCACTATTTTCTGAGTTCACAACAGTTTTCTTTTGAATTTCTGAAAAGTTTACACCAGTCTCTTCATCATCACTATCAACCCAATCTTCAATAATGACTTTGTTTCTATCAATCTCTGGTTGACTAGACTTTGTATTCTCTTGATTAACGACCTTATTCCTAATAGCTAGTTCATCTATCCCTGTAAAAGAGACATTTGCCCTAGGTGGTATGACAGTACCTGTAGGTGGAGGTACTGCATGGAATCCTTTTGCCTTTTGAAAGTTTGGATACAAAGATTCAGTCGAATTTGTATTCCCAGATGAATTGTCACTATTCTCACTACTACTAGATTCAACCCCAAATCCTATACATGATTTATCAGACAAATATCTTTGTTTGTTTAGGACTTCATTTTGAAGTACAGAAGCATTTGTCCATTTTTCAAGTTTTACCTTGAAATCATCTCTTTCTTTTAAGACTTGATCTAGTTCCTTTTGTTTTTCTCTTCTAGTAAAATCTCCTCACCTTTAAGTCATATTCCCTCTGTTTCATACTTATCACCCACATGCATATTCATCTTTCATGTGGTTTTAAGTAAGACTTCTAATGACTCTTAAGGCTCAATTGATATCCTAGAATTGTCAGACCTAGCCTTTTGAAAATTATCTCTTTCAGATTTGATAGTATTTCCAAGCAACTGTCATAAAATTTTACTACATTTGGAACAGTAAGGTACATCTGAGTTTGTAGCCAACAAGGCTAGAGGATACTGGTGTATCATCATCTTTGTATGCTCCACAAAATCACCAAGTCCATCTGTCCATAAGTGCCGGATTCTCATCAATCACCATGCTCCAATCACATCTTTCAAGTTTTAAGTCTTGCCATCATACAAAATGTCACTGTTCAGCAACAAATTCCTTGGTCCAGTCAATATCTTCATTGATGTTCAATTTGCCACCAAGGATTTGAGTTTGAATCTTCAAAAGCCACAATCTTCTTTTCCTTACGATCATTTGCTCTGTTTTCTGATATTTAGCAAATCTGCACACCATGCAAAATGACCCAACTTTTGACAGTTAAAGCATTCAATCTTTGACTTGTCAAAAGTGATCCCATTCTTTGGCTTGAGGTCAATGGGTCTTCCTGTTTTTCTCATAAACTTCCTTATCCTTGCTGTTATCATAGCCACCTGCCATCGAATGTCAATTTCTTCCATAGCATCCTCATCAATTTGCAGTAGGTCTTCATCATCATGAGTTATAGGCATAGATGCTTGTTGAGCAAAGAAGGAGCATATGATTTCATCTGAGTGGGAAGCACAGTTAGGAGCAGTTTGCACCTTGCTTGAGGGAGCCTGAGTATATCTTTTTGGGATATTTGCTGGGTCAGCAGTACTTTGTTTCAAAGTACTGCCTTTGACTTCAGTGGACAGAAAAGCAATATTTTGTGAGCTTGAAATTGAAACACCCTTCAATTCATGCTCATACACCTTCAAGTTGTTGTAGAGATCATCAAACTCCAATTCATCCAATCCAGGTTGTCCCCGAATCATTGTAGCAACTACATGCCACACAGATGGTAGGCTTCTTAGAAACTTCAAATTCGCATCTTCAAGGGACACTTTAGCCTCATATAATTCAAGCATACTAAGAATGTTCTGAAACCTTTCGTATGCTGAATCTAGCTCTTCTCTAGATCCGATAGTAAACGTCTCGAATTGTTGTTTCAAAAGATTCTTTTGCATCTTCTTTGATGCTTCATTACCTCCAAATCTTGCTTTTATGGCTGACCATAAAGTTTTTGCATCTTCAGCATCATGAAAACTGAGAAGATGTCTATCAGGTATTGCAGAAAGCAATATGTTAAGAGCTTTCTCATTGTTTCTTCTTGCGTTAGCAGCAAGCGAAGTTTTTGGTGCAGACACTGACGAGGATGCAGGATCAGTTGTGGCTTGGTCTCCATTGGTGATTATATCCCATAGTATATGATCAGTGATGGCAATATACTGTCGCATCTTCATGGACCATAGGTCATATTCACCCTTCTTGATCATTGGGATTCTTAGTGCAGTGACTGATGAGGTGGGAGGGATAGGTTCAGCTTCAGACATCTTTTAGAGTTTGGAAAGATTTCGAATGATTAAAGTTCTTCTAGATCAGAGTCTCTACACAGGCTCTGATACCACTTGTAGGATCGATATACCTTAGTATAATAAACCTTTAGCGGTAAAGGATGTTACTATCCCTTGAAATAAATCCAATTCATAACCAATGAAGCACTGATGTAAAACCATTAACTATGCGGAAACTAGTAACAGTATCCAAGAAAGAACATACAAAGATTTGAACAAACGATTTGTATATCACACGTTTGCATCTGCCTAAGATTACAGTCCCTTAATACAATACTAATTTCTAATACTTCTAACTAATGCTTTTTGTTGTTTTTGTTGTTGTTCTCTGTGTCTTCTAATGCCTTCCTAGAGATCCTTTTATAAACATAAGGATAACTCTAGTAGGTGTACAGTCCTTGTATGACACAAACACTAATTAATACTAATCACTAATGTAACTGTTACATGATAACTACTAATCCTTTAAGGTTCCTATATTAAAGGCAGTACATTGACTTTTCCATACTAAGCAGGCAGTACTTTGACCGTTTGACTTAGCAGTACTTTGACCTTTTGACTTGTATTACCCAACACAGTTAATACTGTTGGTACTGAAGTTAATAATGCCAGTGCATCAGTTACTACTGCTGGTGTATCTGTTAGTACTGCTGAACCTATTACTACTGTCAGTGTTAATTACACTGCTGACAAAGTACACCTC
Organism: Tanacetum coccineum; assembly: GCA_026074375.1. Classification (NCBI taxonomy): domain Eukaryota; kingdom Viridiplantae; phylum Streptophyta; class Magnoliopsida; order Asterales; family Asteraceae; genus Tanacetum; species Tanacetum coccineum. The sequence continues at coordinate 6,055 of BQNB010106458.1, read as the reverse complement.
ACCAACAACAACAACTGTTTTTGAATATTAAGATCTTTACAATTTGCTCCAACTCTTGTAAGAGAGGAGTGAAATCAAAGGTAAGAGGAATGGTTATGCAAGAACCTATGAGACTGCTACAAGACCAACAGACCACCTCAACAACATGATCCTAAAGACAAAAGAAAGGTAATATGTTAAACAAGACAAGCATGAGAAAAAGGACCAGATCAAGTTTGATGAGGAAATTGCTCAGAGATTGCAAGCTCAGATGCAAGCTGAACTAGAAGAAGAGGAAAGGCTGGCAAGAGAAAGAGAAGAAGATGCAAACATTGCTGAATGGATAAACACAAAGCAATGAAGGATGTAGATATGACTAGCTGCAAGAATACAACATAAGAGCGGAATAGTTGACCATTGACGAAAAGTCAAGCTTATTTGTAGAACTCATGGATAAAAGGAAGAAGCATTTTGCAAGACTTAGAGAAGAAGAGCGGAGAAGAAAACCACTAACCAAAGCTCAAAAGAGGAATCAAATGTGTACTTATCTGAAAAAAAATAGTTGGATTCACTACAATTAGTTGAAGAACGAAAGCTTTGATGAAGTTCAGAAGGCTTTTGACAAGACCATGAGTTGGATAGACTCATTTGTACCTATGGATTCTGAAGTGGTAGAAGGAAGTAAAGAAGTTCTAAGAGAGTGTTAATACAAATAATATCTAAAAACATTATTTATATTTTTCGACCTCTCAATGTTTTGATAATAACAAAATGTAAAAACGTTTACAATAAAAATAAACGTTTACAAATTATCAAATGTAATATTCCATTTCTAAGATTAGTAATCACTTAAGGTATGGACAAACAAAATAATTAAGCATGATTAGTGATCAAGAAAATATTTTTCTCTTAATCCTCACTTTTAATTCTACAAAAGTATTTTCTCAAAAATACTTTTACAAAATATTTTCTAATTAAAATAAAAAGTTTTATTAAAAACTTAAAATTTGAAATTCAAATTTCCCCCCAAAACGGAAGCTTCTACACCAGATACAACCTTCCCCACAAAAAGACAAAAAAGGGAGCGGAGTCTAGGCGGCGGCCCCCTTATAGGCCTGGCGGCCCCCTTATATATAAGGGACCGCCAGGACCGCCCCTAGAGAGCCGTTGGGATTTCCTGCCTATAAATATTGCTCCATTCCTAACAAAAAATTATTCCTCTTTGCACAAAATTTTTCAGTCTTTTCTTTCTCTCTCTAAACCTTCTTTCTCTCACTAAAACTCTTGATCACTAACATACTTAGATCTTGTTTCAAGTGATCTAATCTCTTCTTCTCATCTCTTCCCTCTCATTCAAGTGCAAGAGAAGAACACTCGTATTCGTCAAGAAACGAAGTGTTAATTAGTGATCTCTCATCTCTTCTTCTAAGTACCAAAACTCTATTGTATTTATCTTGTGTATTTGTGTGATTTAATACTATTATTACTAGTCTTAAAGCTCTTGATGAAGGTTATTCTAGTAAGAACTACGTAAGGAAGTTTCTTAGGGCTCTACATCCTAAATGGAGAGCAAAGGTCATGGCGATTGAAGAGTCGAAAGACTTAACATCACTATCTCTTGATGAGCTTATTGGAAACTTCAAGGTTCATGAAATGATCATCAAGAAAGATTCCAAAATAGTCAAAGCAAAAGTTAAAAGAAAATGTATTGCTTTAAAGGCTAAGAAAGAATCTAGTGATGAAGAATGTTCGACTTCCGGTAGTGAAGACGAAGAGTACGCCATGGCGGTAAGAGACTTCAAGAAGTTCTTTAAAAGAAGAGGTAGATTCGTGAGACAACCTCGGAACGACAAAAAGGCGTTCCAAAGAAGTCGTGATGACAAGAACGGTAAAGGTGATAGAAAATGCTTTAGATGTGGCGACCCAAATCATCTTATTGGAGAATGTCCAAAACCACCGAAAGATAAGAACCAAAGAGCTTTTGTCAGAGGCTCTTGGAGTGATAGCGGTGAAGAAGATGATGAGAAGGTCAAAGATGAAACGTGTCTTGTAGCTCATGCATCAAGTGAGATATGCCTTGGAGTCGACTTGGAGCCCGACGAATGGATCAAGGATAGCGGATGCTCTAAACATATGACGGGCAACCGAAAGCTCTTCTCCACTTACAAGGCATACAATGGAGGTAACGTCATTTTTGGTAGTAATCTTCGCGGTAACATCATTGGCAAAGGTACGATATCTATTGACTCTCTCAAAATAAATAATGTAGAACATGTCGATAACTTAGGATTTAACTTGCTAAATATAGGATAAATATGTGACAATAAGTGTAAAGTAACTTTCTCTGAACATGATAGGATAAATATTACGAAGAAAGGCTTATATGTGATGAAATTAGGAAATAAGCCAAAGTATCAAATTTGTCTAGCAACGATTGATGAAAATTCCACATTGTGGCATAGGAGACTAGGTCACGCAAACATGCTTCTCATTCAATCGTTGGCTTCTAAGGAATTAGTTAGAAACCTACCTAAGCTTAAGTTTGATCAATATTTTTAAATATGGGACCTCCACCAGCAACGCCTGGATCTGAAAAAACTATGTCTTTTCAAAAATTCATTTTAGGTCCTAGACCAAAACACATAATTGTAAACTAGGCCAAAGTTCCCGTTGCTAGTGACAATGAAGTTAAACAATTCTATAAGCCATTGTCAAAACCTGGAGTTAGATTTTCTAAACCTAATTTTAGATCAAAAACTCTACCGCCTAGAAGAGTCAATAATAATTATTCTCGTCCTAAAACACCGCAACCAAAAAGGCACGTTGGTCGACAAAACCAACCTCATGGCTTTCCCGTAAGTTGGAACAACTTTCCACATCAAAGTTACATGCCATGGGAAATGTGTCTTCCATTCTCACATCCCAACTAATTGCATCAAATGCAAGGGATGTTTGGCACTAACAACTGTGGACCCATGAGATATTGGGAACCAAATATTTGATTTATTGTCTTATATAAATAGATATGCCTTGGAGTCGACTTGGAGCCCGACGAATGGATTAAGGATCGCGGATGCTACAAACATATGACGGGCAACCAAAAGCTCTTCTCCACTTACAAGGCATACAATAAAGGTAACGTCGTTTTTGGTAGTAATCTTCGCGGTAACATCATTGGCAAAGGTACGTTTTCCAATGACTCTCTCAAAATAGATAATGTAGAACATGTTGATAACTTAGGATTTAATTTGCTAAGTATAGGACAAATATTGGACAATAATGTAGATAACTTTTCTCAGAACAATAGTGAAAATCACTAAGGACGGTAAAGTCATAGGTAAAGGTATTACGAAGAAAGGCTTATATGTGATGAAATTAGGAAATAAGCCAAAGTATCAAATTTGTCTAGCAACGATTGATGAAAATTCCACATTGTGGCATAGGAGACTAGGTCACGCAAACATGCTTCTCATTCAATCGTTGGCTTCTAAGGAATTAGTTAGAAACCTACCTAAGCTTAAGTTTGATCAATATTTTTGTGATGCTTACAAAATGGGAAAACAAGCTCACATTAGTCACAAAGCTAAGAATATAGTCTCAATGACTAGATGCTTAAAACTTCTCCATATGGATCTCTTCGGTCCATCCGCCGTATGGAGTTACGGAGGAAACCGCTACACCTTAGTCATAGTAGATGACTACTCTAGGTATACTTGGACTAAATTCCTTAAGGATAAAACTGAAGCTTTCGATTAATTCAAAATATTTAGTAGGAAAATTCAAAACCAATTAGGTTGTTCAATAGTGTCAATAAGAACCGACCACGGTAGAGAATTTGATAATGAAGTGCAATTCAGAGAGTTTTGTAATGCCAACGGTATTACACATAACTTCTCGGCTCTACGCACTCCTCTATCAAATGGCGTGGTCAAAAGGAAAAATAGGACACTTCAAGAAATGAGTAGGACTATGTTGAATGAGCAATCGTTACCACAAAATTTTTGGTGTAACGTCGTAGATACTTCAACATACACTCTCAACTGAATTCTCATTAGAGCCATTCTAGGAAAAACACCTTACGAACTCGTAAGAGGTAGGAAACATACGTTAGATTATTTTAGAGTGTTTGGAAGCAAGTGCTTCATTTTGAACACCAAATACTACGTTACCAAGTTTGACCCTAAGTCATACGAAGGTGTCTTTTTAGGTTATTCTCAAAATAGTAAAGCCTACATCATCCTAAACAAACACACTAGGAAAGTCTAAGAATCACTTAACGTGACATTCGATGAAACTCCTCCACCCTCTAAGACATCACCCTTGGTGGATGATGACTTAGATGAAGAAGAAGCAATTAAGGTCACCAAAAAGAAAAACCTAGAAAATGACATTGTGGATGAAACTTTAAAGATTGATGAAATAGTCAACGTTAAGGAATCTAGGAACCATCCATTAGAAAATGTTATAGGAAACCTTAACCAAAGAACCCTTAGGTCACAAGCCCAAAACCAAAGTAACTTCTTTTGTTTTATATCAACTATAGAACCTAAGAATGTGAATGAGGCATTAGGAGATGAAAGTTGGATAGTCGCCATGCAAGAAGAATTAAATCAATTCATTGCTAACGACGTTTGGGAGTTAGTTCCACAACCTAAGAATATGACAATTATAGGAACTAAGTGGGTATTTAGAAATAAGTTAGACGAGAACGGTATTGTTTCTCGAAATAAGGCTAGGTTAGTTGCTCAAGGCTACAACCAACAAGAGGGCATTGATTATGATGAAACTTATGCCCCTGTTGCTAGACTTGAATCTATTAGGATATTATTAGCCTATGCTTGAGCCTTAGGATTTAAATTATTCCAAATGGATGTAAAAAGTGCATTCCTGAACAGTTTTATCAATGAGGAGGTATACTTGGCGCAACCTCCGGGATTCATTGATTTTGAAAAACCAAATCATGTTTATAAATTAAAGAAAACTTTATATGGTCTTAAACAAGCACCTAAAGCTTGGTATGATAGATTAAAAGCTTTCCTTATTAAACATGAACATAAAATGAGAATGGTAGATAACCCACTTTTTACTAAGAATAAAAGTTCAAATCTCATCATTGTTCAAATATATGTCGATGACATCATATTCAGTTCGACTTGTCAAGACATGTGTGATGAATTTGCTAAAATCATGCATGACGAGTTCGAGATGAGCATGATGGGTGAACTTAACTTCTTCCTTGGATTACAAATTAAACAAATAGAAGATGATATATTCTTTAACCAGTCTAAATATATTAAAGAAATGCTTAAGAAATTTGGCCTAGAAGAATCTAAACCAATGAAAACCCCCATGTCCTCCGATACTAAACTCATGAAAGATGAAAAGTGTGAGTCGGTAGATAGTACCAAGTATCGAGGCATGATAGGTAGTTTATTATACCTAACGGCAAGTAGGCCCGATATCATGTTTAGTGTCTGCCTTTGTGCCCGTTTCCAAAAGGCTCCCAAAACCTCTCACCTTGAAGCGGTTAAGCGTATCTTCCGATACATTAAAGGCACTATGCACTTAGGATTATGGTATCCTAAGGGGGACCGGCATAGAAACCGTAGTATATGCCGACTCTGATCATGCGGGAGATTATGTGGTCCGAAAGAGCACTAGTCGTATTTGTACGTTCGTGGAATGTTGTTTGACATCTTTGTTCTCGAAGAAACAAACCGCTCTTGCTATATCCACTACCGAAGCCGAATACGTAAGCGCCGGAAAGGCATGTCAACAAGCACTATGGATGAAACGAGCTCTCATCGACTACGGCGTACGACTCGATGACATTCCCATCATGTGCGACAACAAAGGCGCGATTGACCTTAGCAAAAACCCGGTGCAACATTCTCGTACCAAACACATCGAAATACGTCACCACTTTCTTCGTGATAATGTCCAGAAAGGACATATCTCAATCGAAAAAGTGTCGTCCGTAGACAACATCGCCGATATTCTTACTAAACCCCTTAAACGTGAATCGTTTAACTATCTAAGTCTTGGTTTAGGAATGATGGAACACATTCCATAAATC
>BQNB010106457.1:0-23388 GCA_026074375.1 Tanacetum coccineum | reverse complement strand
TCAAAAATACAAAGTATATGTGTGTGGGGAGAGTGAGCCGTGGGTATGTGTGTTCAAGAGAGAGTTTCTTGCTTTGGTTTCTTGTAAAATGATAAGTGTGTGTGTGTCCTTAACTTTATGCTCACTATATATAGGAAGACCTAAGCCTTAGATACCACTCTTCTACAAGCTTGCATGGTTTTGGTCTTCTTGTGTGTGTGTCCGGTTTTGCCAACAAAAGGAGGGGACAAACTCTTTGTTTATTAGTTTAGGACATTGCTAAGACTTATTTAATATATAGAGTGAAGAGTTTGTTGTTTCCTTTTCCCACATAAGAATGTCACTAGTCATTTCATGGTCTTATGGTCTCTTCTTCCATTTTTGTGGTTAGCCGTGGGTTTAGGATGCAAAAAGGGGACAAAAGAAGTTTTCAAGGCATTAAGTACAATACTAGGGTTTACTTGTGTGTAAGTGTAGGTGTAAGGGACAATGAAGCATGTTCTTAGGGATGTGATGGTTCATGTGCATGCTTGTGTGTCTCTCTTGTGCTCTTCCTCCCTTAACCGGTTATAACCAAGACCATAAGATCAAAATTGAGTTGCTTTAGGGTTCATGATCCATGGGGTAATGAATATAATTGTTTATACTTGGTAGTGGAGACTTAGGGATTTATTTACATGAGCTTGGTATGTTATTTAGTTAACTTGTGTTTCTCTTCTTCCTTGTGGTTGTACGTGGGTTTTGAGGACACAAAGGGAAGACAAAAGTGTTTCTTTGATCCATTGGTTAACAACTAGTATTGTTTATTCAAGTTAGTGGAGGTTTAGATGATTTAATTTCAAGTGTATGTGTGTTATATGAGTAGAATTTGGCTAGGGGCTGAATTAAACAAATGTTTATGAAGTTTTTAGGTATTATGGGTATTAGTGGGTATTTGTTAAAGTGTAGGTGGGTTTATGGTTTGTCATGCAAGCAAAAGTGTAGTTTTATTATATTACGTAAACGTTTTACGTAACCAATAAAAATAAAAAGCGTACAGTTATAAATTATCATCCTAATAACTTTATAACACTTACTTGACGTAAACATTTAATTGTTTGGTGCACGTTTACGTTAAATGCCCATTTTTACTTTATGCGATTTAGCTTAACGATAAAAATTAAAAGCGAACGAGTAAAAGCCTAAAAATAAATAATAGAATAATTAAAGTCGTAAATGACCTGAAAATGTGAAATGTTACAGTCTCCCCGTGTTAAAAGAATTGCGTCCCGCAATTCAGTTCGATTGCCTTCCAGAATAGTGTTGATGAAGAGGTGTATATACTTGTCTTAATCCTCCTAATGTGTGCTAAGTAAATTTGCTATCTTAATGTGGAATCACATTGGTACGGGTCTCAATTTTGCTCGATGACGGTTGAACTTGTCGGCGGGTTGTCCTTCGAGAATAAAAACAGAAATTTTTGATTTTTAACAAAAGTTTTATAGTGACTGCTCCTCAACATGGCATTGTACTTCCCTGAATTACACATAGTTGATCAGGCTATGTATATTTGAGGGCTAACAATGCTATGCGAATTTTTGTCAAAATAGTGTTATGATTTCATAATAGTAGTTTGCATAAATAGTTAGAGAATTAAAGTAACTTTGACGAAACTTTCAAATACATAGATTTGATAGATAATTGAAATGGTTCAGTACAACGGAAATGAAAAAGGGTACAACGAAATTTTTAAAAGAGTACAACGGAAATTTCTAAATAATTGTAGCCTATGGTAGTTCCAACTTAGCGTTCACTAGTCGAGGCGAGGAAGTCTTCCTCCTAAGCTTCGATCTCATCTTCAATGTTTTTAGGATCTTGGTTGGGTTCTTCTCCTCCCAAAGCATATACCACACTATGTGCTTCAGTATCTTCAGCTTGGTTTCCATGATTTCGATTCCTTAGCTCCGGTCAATCACTCCTGTAGTGCATTTGATTTCCACATTCATAGCAAGTGATGTACCGTTGATTGTTAGCAGTTAGTTGGATTCTACATTCCCTTGTTCAAATGTGCCGACTATTCTTGCTAGTTTGCGCCATTTACAGTGCACGGGCCATGGTGGTGATAACTTGCACTTTTGCACAACGAAAGGTTCCAAAATATCTTTTTTCAATCAGAACCATTGGTGTAAGCTTGAACCACATTCTGCCTCTTGGGAAGTTGTTGTTGAGCTTGGTTGTTGTTATCAAATTTCCTCTTGTTTTCAGCTTGCCTCTCAGCATAGGCACGAACCTTCTGGTCCATCAAATCATTTGCTAGCTCGATTGTTTCTTGCATTGTCTTTAGCCTGGCCGACATCACATTACCTTGAATCATGTCAGGAAGTCCATCGACATACTTCTCTACCTCATCAGATTCCTCGGGAAACATCCTCCTGTACATCAATGCTAGTTCCTAAAAGCGTTGGGTATAACCCACAACATCAGTACCCGTTACCTTCAGGTTCCATATTTCAATCTCTAACTTTTTGATCTCACTTCTTGGACAGTACTTGACAGTCATCATCTTCACGAGAGTTTTCCAGGGCATGCCATAAGCGACATCATGACCAACTGTCGTGACATGGGAGTTCCACCATATTAAAGTAGCACAAAGAAGAGTGCAAGTAGCAAACTTGACTTGGTTCTCAATAGTACAGTTACTGATATGGAAAACTGATTCCATTCTTTTCTAAAACATGAGTTAGACAAACAATCTCATTCAGTTCCTTAAAGTAAGGGTTGAAAGTTTATAAGGAAGTCCTTGAAATTTACACTCTTCGGGAGTGCGAGTAGGTTCTTTCAGTTATGCGATCTTGAATTTGGATACATCCATATTCGCACCGCTGTTTCCTTAGTGTTTCTTGGATTTGCGAGTGCTTCAGCGACTCGTGTTTGTTGATTAGCTGATTGATGGCAAGCATAACTCTTGGTGCATCGAGTAGTATGTGCTTGCATTCTAGTAGGATTGTTGGCGGGGGTTATAGCAGATGGGGCTTTTCTAGCAAACTGGAGCTCTTTGGCAATACTAAGCTCTTCTAGGGAGGATGATTTCTCAATTCACAGGGTATTATTTAAAATTTGTTCTATTCCAAAGTCGTGTGTTCCAAAAGTGAAATGTTATGAAATAATATGTTGAGGTTGAGTATGAGTTTTGGAGCATTGTGTTATTCGTAATGTTTTGAGAATTGTTCTAGTATTTATATAAATAACTCTTATATAAATAATTGTAGAGTATATTTAAGGGAATGCAAGCATATATATGTGTATATATTTAAGACCCTTATAGTAATATACGTAAGTATAAATATGAATCACGTATATGATAGCATGTAAGCATCTGTATAATCAAATAATGCAACTCAATAGTGTTTGTAATGTATGCATCTAGTACAATTACTAATTGCAAACAAACTAGTATAATGTTTGTTCCCGTGAAAAATTGGGTATGATGATGCAAGTTTGAAAACGGTTATAGTTTCCAAAAAAAAAAATGTACAAACATTTAAACTGGTTCTCTATAACCTTGGATTGATACCAATCTGTAATCACCCCCAAATTGGTCGTCAACGGGACTAGAGTTTAGACGGCGTTACTTCATAATACCATTGCAACAGGACATGAGAGAACGACCTTTTTAAATGAGTCGTTTGATAACCATACATTGGATTAATATATGTTGTTACAAAATGCTCATTGGCATAAAAGTATCCATCCTTGATATGTAAAAGGATTTTAGATCCCTAACAAATATTTCCACAAATGTAATCGCCTCTAAATCTTTATGCATAGGGACTCCAAATGATTTGGACCAACTTATGTATCTCTTTCTCTTGACCTCATTTGACCTGAGAAACATGCTTAAAACGTCAAACTTATAAAGTTGGTTGTAATTCATAGGGTTTGTTTATTTATAATTTCAGGACCGCAAGATTTCCGGTGATATGCAACTCTGTGCACCCATCTAAAAATGTAATCTACGTTTCCATATAAGTTCATGACACTGAAGCTCGACATGTATGAATTGCAATATAAATTGCCTACATTGCCCGTGGCGTCTCCTGTGATGTTGTTCTAACCCGCAACTTCCGAATCCGACATGGTATACATCGTTGGTTCCAAATACGTGACACAGTGAGTAGCTACTTACCCGGTATGGGGATGTCAACCCCAAACTAGATCTATTTATAACATTTCGCGCATCACTACAAAGTAATTGACAGTTCTTGTAATGAGCTTAGAGGGTTTATCGTACTTAGGCAAACACGTAATCATGATAAAATGTATACTTACGTCCAATTTGTAAAACAAAACATGTTTCTCACCCCAAAAGTTGTAAATCATTGATATAGTAAAACATGGGGCTATGAACTCACCTTGGTAAAGGTAGTGAATGAAATGAATCAAGTGAATGAATCGACAAGCGAAACCTGAGTGCAACCTAATTAAACATAGGTCGTATAAGTACCATGTACTTTGAATAACTAATACCACATATAATTCTATATAGTTACATCACCACCTAAAAGTGTTTGTTTAATTTATAAAATTAAACAAATTGGATTTGCCTTTGTAAAATAAATGTTTATGAATCTGTATTGTGAAAATACTAAAATTGTCCAACAATTATTCGTTTATGAAAAGTAATTGTTTTATCACCTTTAGATAATTATATAATAACATTATATAATTAGTTTAATTGATTTCACAAAAATAGTGCACAAGTATAAAATAGTGCATAAGGTTTTATAAACCTTATATCTTTTTCGTTTCAATTCCGTTTTGCATATTCTTTATATCCGTGGTTTCGTATTTGAATGATATATTAAAATATCATATTTGTAAATATTAAGTTACTGATGAACAGTAACATTTAATCCATTTAATAAATTATATAAAACTACTTTTATATAATTAATTGTTGTAATATTAAAAATGTCGTAATTTATTCGTTTTACCACCGTTTACGTTCTTTATATGTATGGTTTCTTATTTGAAAAATATAATCAACCATTACATGTACTATGTGTATTTTTACTGTTGTGAACAGTAACAGTGTGTGTATATATTTATAAAAATACTTTTTATAAATATTAATTGTTGAAATCGTATAAAAATCATATCTCATTCGTTTTAATTCGGTTTTTAGTGATTCTTTCGCCCACGTCTTCGTAATTAAAAGCTCTATCCAACAAAAATAATTTTCATCAGCTCACTGTCGTGAACAGTAGCAGGTTTTTATAAAACTACTTTTATAAAGTTACTTTTGTTCACTTTATTACATAAACTTGAAAAAAGTCATAACAAATTCATTACCCATCGGTTTTTCAAGTTTCTTACCTTTTTATAATCCTTATACAATCTACTTTTATAAAAAAATATCAAATATTTAACTTAAATTTGAATTGTATTATTTTTATAACTTTCTTTTATAATTGTAAATCTTGTAAACATCATAACTCCTTCGTTATTTATCAGATTTTCAAGTTTCTTATTGATTTAGAAAGTTAATAATATGTATTATTTTATAAAATTATAAAATAATTTCCCCCATGTACTGTTTGCTACAGTAACTTCGAATAGTGTTTGTAATTTATTTTAAATAAACTTGTTTTAGGTATTAATAACTTTCATAAATTATCACAAGTCCTCTAATTGACACAATTCACATCTTGTGTATATAATAAGTCCTTTATATCATAATATTTCCATATTGTCCAAGGAATAAAATACAACATATTTATTTAATTATCTAAACCTTATAATTAAATAAATAGTCAATACTTGATAAATAATTACATAAACAATCCATTGCTTGTAAATCCTTGTTTTAAACATATTAACATATTTAAAACATCATCTTAAATATACACAAATAAATTTTTGTATGTGTACATATGATTTTATCTTATAAACTTTAATAAGAAAACATAGGTGATGATTAACAATATAAAAATTATATAAATCATGAAATGAAATAAATGAATAGATTAGGGTCTTAGGTAAACCTTAGATGAATGTAGGATGAATGATGATCAAGATTAAACCCAACCAAGAAAACCCTAATTGGAAAATTAGGTTTAGAAAACCCTAATTTCACAAAAACCCTAATTTAACTCCTTGCTTGTAATAACCCTTGATTAACCCAAACCAAGCTTCTAAGACACCTTATATATGATTAGTAATGACCCTTGTATGCTTGTAACCCTTGAAAAATGAAAACTATAAAAGTTTTGATGGTGAAGAACCCAAGCCGTGGGTTAGGGTGTGTGTAGAGAGAGTTTGTGTGTTTGATTTTCTTTGAAATGTTTAAGTGTGAGAACCTTATCACTTTATGGGTTCTATTTATAGGCCAAGGCTTATGTTAATACCACTTAGTGAACTAGAACATGGTTTTTGTTGTTTCTTCTTCATATGGCCGGTTACGGAGACCAAGAAACATGGTCTTTAGGTTTTAAAAACAGTTTAGGGCTTGCTTTGTGTAAGAACAAGTATGGTGTGTTCTTGCTTGGTGTAAGAGTGATGACCTAACTTAGCATGCTTGTTCTTGTCCCCTCTTTTTCCCCTTTTTCAGCCGAACACCCAACACCCTTAGGAAGACAATGTTGATATTACTTTTGAGCTTTGATCTATTGGATAACACATATAGTTGTTTAAAGATGTTAGTGGAGGGTTTTGATTTAATTTGAAAGAGTTGTATGTGTTTGTATGCATGTATATTCGGCCAACCAAGCAAAGATATAAGTTTTTATTATATTTTTAGGTATTGGGTATTATGGTGGGTATTTGTTGAAGTGTAGGTGGGTTTATGGTTTGCCATGCATGCAAAAGTGTAGTTTTATTGTGTTACGTAAACGTTTTACGTAGCCAATAAAAATAAAAAGCGTACAGTTATAAATTATCATCCTAATAAATTTATAACACTTACTTGACGTAAACATTTAATTGTTTGGTGCTCGTTTACGTTAAATGCTCATTTTTACTTTACGCGATTTAGCTTAACGATAAAAATTAAAAGCGAACGCGTAAAAGCCGAAAAATAAATAATAGAATAATTAAAGTCGTAAATGACCTGAAAATATGAAATGTTACAGTCTCCCCGTGTTAAAAGAATTGCGTCCCGCAATTCAGTTCGAGTTGCCTTCCAGAATAGTGTTGATGAAGAGGTGTATATACTTATCTTAATCCTCCTAATGTGTGCTAAGTAAATTTGCTATCTTAATGTGGAATCACATTGGTACGGGTCTCAATTTCCTCGATGACGGTTGAACTTGTCGGCGGGTTGTCCTTCGAGAATAAAAACAAAATTTTTTTATTTTTAACAAAAGTTTTATAGTGACTGCTCCTCAACATGGCATTGTACTTCCCGGAATTACACATAGTTGATCAGGCTATGTATATTTGAGGGCTAACAATGCTATGCGAATTTTTGTCAAAATAGTGTTATGATTTCATAATAGTAGTTTGCATAAATAGTTAGAGAATTAAAGTAACTTTGATGAAACTTTCAAATACATATATTTGATAGATAATTGAAATGGTTTAGTACAACGGAAATGAAAAAGGGTACAACAAAATTTTTAAAAGTGTACAACGGAAATTTCTTAATAATTGTAGCCTATGGTAGTTCCAACTTAGCGTTCACTAGTCGAGGCGAGGAAGTCTTCCTCCTGAGCTTCGATCTCATCTTCAATGTTGTTAGGATCTTGGTCGGTTTCTTCTCCTCCCAAAGCATATACCACACCATGTGCTTCAGTATCTTCAGCTTGGTTTCCATGATTTCGATTCCTTAGCTCCGGGCAATCACTCCTGTAGTGCCCTTGATTTCCACATTCATAGCAAGTGATGGTCCTTTGATTGTTAGCAGTAGTAGGATTCCAACAATCCCTTGTCAAATGGCCGACTTTCTTGCAGTTTGCGCACTTTACAGTGCACGGGCCATGGTGGTGAAACTTGCACTTATTGCACAACGGAAGAGTTCCAACATACTCTTTCTTTTCACCAGACCCAATGGTGTAAGCTTGAACCACATTCTGCCTCTTGGGAAGTTGTTGTTGAGCTTGGTTGTTGTTATCAAATTTCCTCTTGTTTTCAGCTTGCCTCTCAGCATAGGCACGAACCTTCTGGTCCATCAAATCATTTGCTAGCTCGATTGTTTCTTGCATTGTCTTTGGCCTGGCCGACATCACATTACCTTGAATCATGTCGGGAAGTCCACCGACATACTTCTCCACCTCATCAGATTCCTCGGGAAACATCCTCCCGCACATCAATGCTAGTTCCTGAAAGCGTTGGGTATAACCCACAACGTCAGTACCCTTTACCTTCAGGTTCCAGATTTCAATCTCTAACTTTTTGATCTCACTTCTTGGACAGTACTTGACAGTCATCATCTTCATGAGAGTTTTCCAGGGCATGCCATAAGCGACATCATGACCAACTGTCTTGACATGGGAGTTCCACCATGTTAAAGTAGCACCAAGAAGAGTGCAAGTAGCAAACTTGACTTGGTTCTCAATAGTACAGTTACTGATATGGAAAACTGATTCCATCTTTTCAAACCACTGAGTTAGACCAACAACTCCTTCAGTACCCTTAAAAGTAAGGGGTTGACAGTTCAAGAAGTCCTTGAAAGTACACTCTCGGGGAGTGCGAGTAGGTCTTTCAGTTCCTGATCTTGAATTTTGGCTACCATCGCCATTCGCACCGCTGTTCCTTAGTTGTTCTTGATTTGCGAGTGCTTCAGCGACTCGTGTTTCGATTAGCTGATTGATGGCAGCAACACTCATTGGTGCATCAGTAGTAGTGCTAGCATTTCTAGCAGGATTGTTGGCGGTTCTAGCAGATGGGGCTCTTCTAGCAACTGGAGCTCTTCTGGCAACTAAAGCTCTTCTGGGAGGCATGATTCTTCAAAATCACAGAGTAATAATTTAAAATTTGTTCTATTCCAAAAGTCGTGTTCCAAAAGTGAAATGTTATGAAATAATGTTTGGACCATTGTGTTATTCGTAATGTTTTGAGAATTGTTCTAGTATTTACATAAATAACTCTTATATAAATAATTGTAGAGTATGCGTAAGGGAATGTAAGCATATATATGTGTATATATTTAAGACCCTTATAGTAATATACGTAGTTTAATATGAACACGTATATGAATCATGTAAGCATCTAGTATAATCAACTAATGCAACTCAATAGTGTATGTCATGTATGCATGTAGTATAATTACTAATGCAAACAACTAGTAAATGTATGTCCCGTGAAAACCTTTTGTATGATGCAATGTTTGAAAACGATTATAGTCCAAGTAAAAACATTTAACCTGGTTGTCTATAACCTTGGCTCTGATAATAATCTGTAACACCCCCAAATTGGGTCGCAGCGGAATATGAGTATCCAGGAGCGTTACTTCATAATACCATTGTACAAGACATGAGAGAACAACCTCTAAATGAGTCGTTTAAAAATGATACGTTAGATTTAATAAATTTTGTTACAAAAGCTCAACGACTTAACTTATTCATCCTTGAAAATGTAAAGATTTTAGATCCTAACAAATATTTCCAAAATGTAATGCCTCTAAATCTTTATGCAATGACTCCAAAATAATTGACCACCAATGTATCTCTTTGCTCTTGTACCTCATTAACCTGAGAAAACATGCTTTAAAACGTCAACATAAAGTTGGTAAATTCATAGGTTTGTTTATTTATAAATCAGGACCGTAAGATTTCCCTGTGATTATGCAACCTGTGCACCCATCACAAAATGTAATTACGTTTCCCTAAGCTCATGACACTGAAGCTCGACATGTATGAATTGCAATATAAATTGCCTACATTGCCTGTGATGATGTTCTAACCCGCAACATCCAAATCCGACATGGTATACATCCGTTGGTTCACTCTGTGACACCAGTGAGAGCTACTCACCCGAATGGGGATGTCAACCCCAAATAGATCTATTTATAACATTCGCACTCACATAAAGTAATTGACAGTTCATGATAATGGGCTCAGAGGGTTATCGCTACTTAGGCAAACACGTAATCATGATAAAATGTATACTTACGTCTAATTTGTAAAACAAAACATGTTTCTCACCCCAAAAGTTGTAAATCATTGATATAGTAAAACATGAGGCTATGAACTCACCTCAGCAAATGTTGTGAATGAAATCAATCAAGTGAGTGAATCGACAAGCGAAATCCGAATGCAACCTAATTAAACATAGGTCGTATGAATACTAAGTACTTTGAATAACTAACGTCATATATAATTCTATATAGTTACATACCCCCAAATGTTTGTCAAATGATCTTCATGCTATGTTGATCCACCTCAATTTGGGTCATAGAATAGTTTGCTTGTAATGTATGTAAAAGTTCTAATGTAGGGGTGTATCTATAAACCCCATGATGTATTATATGTTTAAGCAATGGCAGGGCAAAAGTGTACGAAAAAAAATGTATATAAAAAAAAGTAAAAAAAATATATATGGGCTGCCATTTGCTTATGTCTATGTTTATATTAGAGTCAAGTAAAGAAAAAAAAAGAGATTGATGTAGAGTTGTGTAGAGTTTGTATATCTTTGTCCGAGTCTTAGCTTAGCAACCAAACCAACGTGTATTCATATAAATAATTAGCTAAACCCTTACACCCAAATTCACCCAAAAGCCAATCCCTAAATGTATCCCATCCGTTTCCGTTTTCATTAATATTATCTTACACCTACACCCCACAACCCTTTGAAAAGACCTCTTTCGTAGAAATGAATAATGCTTGCGCTTAGCAATGAAAGTTTGATCCTTTACCAAGCCTATGGTAATTTATATGCTATGACAGGTAATGAGTGTTGATTTTCTATTTCCCTATAGTTGTTATAATTAATTATTCACCCGAGTGAAAGAGAGAATCCCAAACACTTATGTGAGGTGCTAGTATATACTTTTCGTGCTTTTAATTACGAGGTCTAGAAGGTTGTGTTGTAAAATGCTTTTAAAGAGTAGGTTAAATGACCCTTATATTGCTATTGTCTAGGTAGAAAAGCCCATTTGCTTGAGGACAAGCAAATCCCAAGTGTAAGGGTATTTGATGAGGTGTCATTTTATACACTTTTAAGGGTCATTTAACCCTTTAAATCATGCAAATATGCCCAGATTATGTGCTTAATCGTTCCTTTTTAGGTTTTTAGCACATGGATGGCATTTGAAGGAAATACACGTGACTTGAGCTCATATAGAGAAGAAATGGACAAGAATACGGACCTACACCAAATATCATGAAGAATTATTCATACAGAGCGTGGAGACGGCGTCACAAGCATAAAGCGACACCGTTTTGATTTATCCAGTGACGACATCAGAGACCTAGTGACGGCGCCAAGACGTGGCCGACTTAAAGTGGATCTAGAATCATCTATGTGGCGACGGCATCAGGATTACAAAGTGATGCCGTCGCGTCGATATCTTTATAAATACAAAACCGTTTTTAGGGTTTTAAGTGTGTAACTTTTTATAACTTTTGGGAGACGAACCCTAGTCTTTATAGCAGCTTTGTAGGTCATTTTTAGGGCCTCAAAACCCTATTGTACTTCCTTCAATCCATGTTTTAATCAAGTAAGGTTATTTATCATTAATCATTCATTATGTCTATGTGTTGTTTGATTGATTTATTATCCTGCTTTCCTTATAACATGCGAGGCTAAACCCTCCTTTGTATTTACTTATGATTGCATAAAACTTAGGATGTAGATCCTTTTGATGTTGCTTCTTGTTGATGGATGTGTGCGTTAGGCTTTAGAAAACTAGCCATAAGATATTAAATTAGCAGACTTCTAGGGAAACGTGAGTAGTGTAGAAAGGATACCATCGATAACAGTCTTGATACTACCTTACCCCTAATATGGTTGACCCCTCTTAAGTTATTTCACATGCATTTAATATACTCTTAGGGCCTTGTAATAGTCTTCATACTACCTTACTTGTGCGTTGCCTTAACGGAATATTAAATAGACGACAGGTTCGTGTAATCCGTTCATGACCTAGGAAATACTTACACAGATCATCACAAGTGTGACAAAGCAACAGATCTAGAAGAAGTCATCTGAGGAGTAGTGCATAATTAGGTAAATATAATTGTTTATTATAAAGTTATCACTAGTAGTTTAGATATTAATTAGTTTAATTATTAGTTTATCAAACCAACCTCTCAAACCATTGATTTACCTGCTTTCTATAAAATATAAAAATATAAAAAGAATCTTCTCTTAACCCCTTAGAATTCTGTTAGACCGTGATCAAGCCTTCCTAGCCTATTCCCCTAAAGAACGATAACAACCCTCGAGTTTTTCCTATACTACTACTACAACGGTTAGGTACACTGCCTAGGGAGTTGTAAAACTTCGTGTTGAAGTCCTTTATGACCCTCACATCAGTGTGCTTGTTTTGTAATTTTTATTGACTATTCTATTCTTTATTATGGAGAACGTGAATCCACCACCGACCAATAACCCACCTGTCCTACCAACTGCACTACGCGCAAAGGTTGTCCGAGAGCTCAATGAGCTACAGACAATCTCGGTCTATATCAATTCTTTCCTTGAGAACATTGACCAATTCCTTAATGGGTTCTCAAACCAACCTAATGAAATTAATATGGATGATCCATAGCCCGATGATGGATTGGTGGATACACCCCTTTTCTCCCCTTTTCTTGATTCAGATGATGATTCGGATGATGGGGAAGTCCTAAATTAGCTAGAAGAATATGGTAATGCAGGAAAGTTATGCCGAAAAAGGTGATTAATTGTTGTGATGGGGATGACTTGGCATTCCAGTGTATGATTAGCTTTAGAAAGTTTGTCGCCTACTTTGACCCTTTTTTACCAATGAACATTATTACGAGTAAGGCCTATGATACTATAATGGTAGACAGATTAGAAAGTACATGGATAAACTTAGTTGCCATCGTTAAGGATGTCTATGTGTTTATCAAAAGTTTTACTTACATTATGGGATTTTTTGGTATTAAAGGACATTGGAGAGTTTATTGTAAGTGATATGACTGATCTTGTGATGGGAAAACCCTTTAGAAAAGTCACTAAGCTTGAATATGATTATGCTAAAGGACTAATATCCTTCACTAGGATCTTTGATAACTACACATTACAAATGCCCCGCACTATATCTAGGTTTAAAAGTTGGGGACACATATCGTGGAGTAAGATCCCACCTATCTTTGTGCTAAGTCAAAGAGATTTAATTAACGGGTTTAGGAATGCCTACGAGAAGAACAAATTTATTTACAAGAATTGTTTGAACCTAGGTCCTAAATACCAAGTAGATGAAAGTATGAAAGAATGGCTCATCCGTAGGCATGTGAGCCTGCACGAAGTCACGTAAAGACGTGTAACTCTGAGTCTAGCTACAAGACTCGTTAAATAAAGAAAAGCGCTTTTGGGAGGCAACCCAATATTTAATTTCCCGCATTTAGGAGTGTCTTGTGTTTTAACTCTTTACTGTTTATTCTTGTATGTTTGAATCATTTGTGATCATGCTTTGCTTTGTTTTTAACTTCGTCTTAATTGCAATCAAATGTATTTTGCATCAAATAAGTGTAGGGGAAAATATCCAGTTTATAAGAATCATTTCAATCATATAAAATAAAATGTTTAGATTAATTCACGTTAGTTTCGAGTCATATGATTGTAATGATTAATCTGAGGTTTTATGCAGTATTTTATACAGGAAATAACTAATAGAATTGAGTGCAGGAAATTTTTCAAGAAAAATGAATGTGAAATTTTCATAGTGTCTGGAGACGGCGTTAGGAATTTTCCTGACGGCGTCGCGCCTCCAGACTTGTGAAAATTCAAAAATTTTCTATTATTTTTGAAAAATAATTTGTACAATATCCAAAATTTGTAATTTTCTTATAAGCCTGTAGAAACCTTGATTATATCATCACATTCATCTTATCTTTATTGCTTTCATAGAGTCAACCCTAAAAGTTTTGTTGTATACATCATTATCTCGCCAATTTTACACCAAGTGTAGTTGTCTTTGTCTTTGATTTACATATTATATTTGATGAGAAGAAACCCGAGAGTTCTTAGGAAGTTTCAGGAGGATGATTCTTAGAGGACGATTTAACTAGTTATCGCATGTTTCTTCTCCATTATTAAGCAAACTAGGGGAGTAAAAGTTTCTTTTACTTGTTTTCTTTTCCCTTTATTCGTTTTACGGGTACTTTTAAGAACATTTGGGACAATGTTCAACTTAAGTGTGGGGGAAATAAGCCTTAGAAACTATTCCTTCAATTGCCATTTGCCTTGTCCTTAAAATGATAAGTAATTTATCGAAACATTGCATAGACGATAATTTTAACCAAAATTAAACTTATTTATGACACATACCGACGAAAACTGAGTGTTATTAGCGTCTCATGGATATGAATTTATATGTCTAGCACAAAAACCCTCAAATTTCACCTCTATAGGAATTCGGGTATCCATTTTTGATACCCAAGATAATATTACCTTTAGCTTTCTAGAGTTAAGGAGTGAGCAATCATGTGTATCTATTCCATCATTATGGATGTGTATATGTGGTTTCATCGCTTTTTCTGGAGCACTAGAATCGGTTTGAAATTATATGAGTGTACCGATAGTGTATTAAATTCTAGAACTTATTTTTATGATGCATCCCGAGACCGCATAGTGAGAATTGGGATTTGCTAAATGATAAGAGGCACTAGGATAACCCATGTTTTAAACCTGTAATTGTTATGATGGTCACCTCGATCAAATAACTATCACACACCTTTTCCATGCACTTATTTTTAGTGCAGGATACCCCTAGTACACCCCTCCGAGGCTATCCTTTTCATGATTCTTGTAATTTTCTGGTGGATTCTAGACTATTAATGAAGAGCATTGTCACCCTTAAACCAATTGTTACACCCAAATCGCCTTAGTCTACCTTGTATGTACTCGCTTTTAGTACATTATTGTAAACCCAGTTAATTATTGCAGGAGTACATAGTTTCTAAGTTGAGTCATTTATCCTTGTAAATACAGTTTTGGGACGATTAGGAATCATGGTTGTTTTTATCTTACGAAGAATTGGGGAAGAAGTCACATGTTACCCCCAATAGAGCTCAATACGCTCCATGTTTGTTGATCTTTACAATTTGGGTCATTAGATTAGTAAATTATAATGAGTTAGCAAAAACTCAAGTGTAAGGGTGTGTTATAAACCTAAGTTATGGATTATCTTTTATTATTAAAAAACAAAAAAGAAAAAGAAAGAGATTGATGTAGAGTTTGTATGTTTTAGTTCGTTTTCTATCCATAGAGTAGTCGAGTCTTGGCTTAGCAACGCCTCAACATCTATTCTTGTAGTTAATTAACTTATCACCGCCTGTGTATCTACCATCCATTGCAGCTGTTGTTTAACCTACACCCTACACATCACAACCCTTTAAAGCCCTATTTGAGAGTAATTTCTAGTACTTGCACCTAGCGGTAAAGGTTTGATCTTTTACCTAGCCTATGGTAATTTGTATGCTATGACAGGTAATGAGTGTTAATTTTCTCATTTCCTATATTGTTATAATTCATTATACACCCTAGAGAAAGAGAGAATCCAAATACTTATGTGAGGTGCTAGTATATACTTTTCGTGCTTTTAGTTACGAGGTCTAGAAGATTGTGTCATAAACTGCTTTTAAAGAGTAGGTTAAATGCCCCCAATATTGCTGTTGTCTAGGTAGAAAAGCCCATTTGCATGAGGACAAGCAAATCCCAAGTGTAGGGGTATTTGATGAGGTATCATTTTATACACTTTTTTGGGTCATTTAACCCCCTAAATCATGCAAATATTCCTAGATTATGTGCTTAATCGTTTGTTTTTGTGTTTTTAGCATTTGGATGGCTTTTGGAAGAAATACACGTGACTTGAGCTCAATTGGAGAAGAAACAAACAAGACTACGACTCTATACCGAAGTCTCTTGAAGAATTATGTACAATGCCTGGAGACGACGTCGCAATTCCTCGCGACGCCGTCATATCTTACAAGCAACGGCTTCAAGACCCTCACGACGGCGTCAGAAGTAGTCGCCTCAAAAGAAACCCTAGAAGATTCGACAAAGCGACGGCGTCAGAAACCTTGCGACGCTGTCGCGACTTCTTTCTCTATATATCCCCACAGTTTTTAGGGTTTTTAAGTGTGTAACTTTTGGGATCCGAACCCTAGTATTAGAAGACGAATTTGGCTATGACTTAGGCCGTTTTTAGGGTGTCAAAACCTTCTTGTATATGCCATTAACTTATGTTCTAATTAAGTGAGATCCTTTATCTTTTATCATTCAATATGTTTATGTGTTGTTTGATTGATTTATGTTCTTCACTTCCTTATAATATGTCCGGCTAGATCCATTAGTATTTACTTATGATTACATGAAACTTATGATGTAGATCTTTATTATGTTGCTTCTTGTGATGGATGTGCGCTTTAGGCTTTGAAAAACTAGCCATAAGATATTAAATTGGTATAGACGTCTAGGGAAACACGAGTGTGTAAAAAGGATCCATCGGTAACAGTCTTCATACTACCATACCCCTAATATGGTTGATCCTTCTTAAGTGTTTTAAATGCATGTAATGTACTCTTAGGGACCTTATAATAGTCTTCATGCTACCTTACTTGTGAGTTGTCTTAAATGGAATATTACATAGACGGCGGGTTTGTGTAATTCGTTTATGAATTAAGAAATACTTACACAGATCATTACAAGGGTGAAAAAGAAACATAATTTAGAAAAACATAATAAGGAATAATGCATGATTAAGTAAATACGTTCGATTACCATATAGTTATCACTAAAGTAGTTTAGATTCATAATTAGTTTAATTAGCTAAAAACCAACCAACCTCTCAAACTATGATTTTTACTTGCTTTATTAAAAATATAAAAATACAAAAAGAATCTTCTCTTAACCCCTTAGACCACTTTTAGATTTTGTTCGAGCCTTCTCAACCTATTCCCCTAGAGAACGATAACAACCCCGAGTCACCTTACTACACTACAACGGTTAGGTGTGATTGCAAGTTTTTACTATATATAAAATATACTATACCAAAAGAGCAATCAAGAACTTTCCGAAAGTCTCCCTTAAGAAAAATCCACTCTAAAAGGTATATATATAATATGTATTAAACCGGGAAGTATGCTTTCCCGGGTCGTTTCCCCAACGACTTGTGAAATTGAAACCACGCCTTAGTTTGGATTATGATTTGAATAAGAGAAAAGATTGATTTGATTATCTATAACTACTAATTGAAAGCAACAATTAGAATAAGCAAACAAAAGCAATTAAGCACTTAAACTAATTAACAGGAGCAAATAAAACGCGACAAATAAGCAAATAAGACAAATTAACCCTTAAAAATGCAAACTAAAATTTTAAACCTAGAATAGGACAAAAGAAAATTTTAGGAAAAAGAAAAATATTTTTTTGATTATTTTTGAATTTATTATGAATTAAAAACGAATTTAATCTATGTAAATCCTAAAAAAATAGCAAATTAAGTCCTAAAAATTGAGAAAAATGATTTTTAAACTTAGAAAAGTCTAAAATATTATAAACACTAAGAAAACTATTTTTAACTATTCTTAAAACTAAATTCCTATTTTTAAAATTAAAATTAAAAGCTCAAAAATGAAAATTAAAATCTAAAAGGTGTAAAAATGATTTTACTGAATGTAAAACTAAAAGTATTTATTCTAATACTTAAAACTATTTTTTTGTAATTTTTTGAAAATTATTTCTATTTTTAATGTATTTTCGAAAATTAAAACTTAAGAAAAATGATTAAAAATAATCTACTTACTAGAAAATTATGAAAAATTCAGAGAAAATCCTAAAACCTAGCAAGAGTAAGAGAAAAATACTAAAAACTTAACAGCTTAACCAATAAGCCCTAAAATAAGCTGATTTAAGCTACGGCTTATAAAACAATAGAAATGAAAAAAGTGTACTAGTATTAAATGGTGAAGGACATGAATGGATGAGCTATTGAAGCACAATGGATAACACGTTGGGTATGTGAGTGAGAGGTCTTGAGTTCGAAACTGGCAACACCCTTTTTGCTTCTTTTTTTTAATTTTTTTTATATTTTTCAAAACCAAATGATAAAACTGAAAGACACACACTATTTTTAAGCCACTTTTATAAAACAATCTTAAGCTAAAAACCAAACATTAAGATCTCTTAGAGCTTTTGAATTTATTGTTTACAGAAAGTGAGCCGTTTGAGCCTCATTTGTATTTTCCAACTTAAACACTTAGCACAAGATGTTTTGGATTAGTCTTTAAGGTATACAAGCGATTATAATAAGCTACTTAAATAGAAACACTAAAGCTAACTGAAATTGATTACAAAGCAGAAACTCACTGGAACAATTCAAAGCATAAATTACGAAAAGCTCAAATGTAAATTAGCCAGACTTAGAAGCTGAGTCTATGAAGAATTACTTGACCTTAACTATAAGCATAAATTTCAAAACAGAAAATCAGACACTACAAGCCTTAAAATACTTTAATTTAAAGACTAAATTCTAATGGACTACTGTTTTTTTAGACTGTTTTTTTGACAGAAAGATATTTTAAAACTTTTAGAGCAAATGTTACCTAAGAATTTAAACTAGAATATGAAAATTTTAAAACTTTTAGAGCAAATGTTACCTAAGCTATGACTAATCTATAAGCCACTTGAAACTTAGATCTTAAATCCTAAAATTACTAACTTAAGATGAAACTAAAAAGGGTAGCAGTAGTAACTTAGTGTTACTACTGATAGTGCAAATGACCAAAGGCCAAAATTTAAGTGCAGGTAACTTACTTGGTCTAACCTGCAATGAACACTCTTAATGAGTGCAATTGATCACAAAACAAGCAATAACCAAGCCTTGGATGGCTTGGTTCAAATTTCACATGTAAAGTTAATGGTAAAATACTGTGCTAGATCAACAGAATAAGCCCTAAAAATGATTGCAGGCTAATAAACCTCGAATCTATTTAATACATTGATTAAGTGCAAGATCTCTGACTATCTAAAAAGAAATTCACCAATTAGTTTTGACTTTTGGAGGTCAAAACAGGTTTTAAACCAAACACCCCTTATGCATGAAGGAATTTTGATTGAGCTTATGAAATGATACTAGCTTATAAAAACTGATACCAGATAATACTTAGCTTAAAACAAGTTTATCAACATGATTAAACAACTAAATAAGCCAGGAATCTAAGATCTATAACTAATGAGCTAAAAACAGATTAAGAACATATACTAATAAGCACATAGAGATGATAAAAAGCACAAATAAGCAATAGTTTAAAGGCAATTTAGCAATTCCTATACTTTAATAAGCACTAATTGAACCAAATATTAAAGTACTTAAGAGATTATTAACTTGAAAATTACTTTAAGCTTCAAGCTAACAGTAGCTAGTTCAATTATGCAGCATACAAGCTTTGACAGAATAAACTTAATTTCATTGATTAAAAAAAATTTGCTTACAATACTTGAAAGAATATACAAAGGCTTAATAGAAAGTTACATAAAACTACACTAAAAATTAAGCTGAAAATTAAAGAGCTAACCCCCTCGTGTGTGTGTGAAAAGTGTGTGCTATTTATAGCCCTTCTCTGAACCTTCTAGGTCTTCCTTGCTTCCCACGCTCCTGCTAATCATAGCCGTACATTCCATCAATCATTGGGGTTTCATTTGTGGCCGTTTGATCAAGTCTTGGGATTCACACGGATTGCCAGCGTGGCAATCCGTGTGATGCTCTTGTGCTTGTTGTGTGAGTGAAATCAATGCAAATCTCAGCTTCCTTTTGTGCTTTCCCTCTTCCACGTAGCTTAATTGCTTGGGTGAACCAATTAGAGCCTTTGAGATTACAATTCTAACCCTGCCATTTTGTTATTTAGCTCTTAAATTGTCGTTTTTATCCTTCAATTGACAAAATCCCCATGGTTTGAGATGCGTGGTAACTTGGAACGATGAATGAACAGTGTTGGCGCCTTTTTTTAAAGTTTAACTGAATTGGGTAAAAACGGGTGTGAGTTTGGGGTAATTGCAAAATCAGTCCCTCTCTTTGTGTAAAGAGATGGTGTAGTGTAAAATGACTTTAAATAATGACAGAAATGGCCCCTGGAGTGTTATAAAAGGGTTTTGGGCTTTTAGGAATTGGGCTTTTGTTTTGGGCTTTGGATCCGGGTGTTGTTTTTGATAGGTTTAGGGCCCATTTAGCTTAGGGATCATTAGTGTAAGTTTCTGAAACTTGAGGGACTAGATTTGTAACTTTGGATTTTTGTCTTCTAGTGTTGACTTTGAGAGTTGACCGAGGTTGACTTTTTGACTTTGGCTTCCGGCTCTTGCACGCTCTTCCGTTCTCGTGTCCGTGTTTGCCTGTTTTTTGACGGTTTTCTTGTGATTTTTGTCTTATCCGTACCTGCATACACAAAACACAAAAACAATCATATCTTTGCTATTTTTAGTATGTTTTTAGTCATTTAGGGTCATTTTTGGTGTTAACGGATATGTGTATTTTACACTTATCAAAATGCCCCAAACTAAACGATTGCGTGTCCTCACGCAATATTACATGCCTTATAACCAAATACCTCGAAACTTCCCCAAACTAAACCTTTGAAAAGTAGCAAAGATTTTTGTTGAGAGAGCTAAGAGATCACAAGTTATAAAACACCCGATTTCCCATTTTCAAAGATTTTTTATTTTTATTGATTTTTCTTGATAGACTATCTAATCTAAAGTATTTTTGTGTTGACATAATGTAATGTTTTCATTACCTTAGTGGTAACTTTAAGGATCATGGAACAAAAAGCACAATTATGTGTCTAAAAGATAACTTCATCATTCCTAATTTTTCACTTTTCCCATACTAAGCTTAAAAATAAGATCACCGTTAAGTACAAATCAAGATGCTAAGACTACTTATAATTACAACTTGTGAATTTCTCTTCCCGACATAAATCATATATTTAAGTGTGTGTGCTCAAATTAATTTAAACCATTAAATCACATATTTAGATAGTGAAAACGACTAAGCTTTACACTATGGGCCTTTTGGCTAATATGTTATAATAGTAAGATCACATCTCAAAGCAAACAATTACCTCCGTAGCTAAGACATCGTTGGTTTTCACTTGCCACATAAATGACTATCTTCTCTAGCATCCCACCGTCATCGGGTAAGTGCTAAGGTTTTTGACACCCCATCCGGAGAATAATAATCGAAACGCATGAACTTCCGATGAAAAAGCCTTGTAGACTTTTGCAAATTTTTGGTTCAAAAGAATACCTTGGTTTTTAGAAAAGGAACTTTTTTTTTTTCTTTCTACTATTTATTTTCTAACTTGCAACTTTATTATTAATATTTACATATTAGGCTAGGAATCCAGATATCACTTTTCTTTCGACGACACATCGGCCACGCCTCCGACAAGAGTCAGTGTACTTATTATGATTACCACAACCCTAAATATACATCCTCCACACCTTTATTTCGGTTGACACATTCGGAGCGAACCGACAAATGCCCATGTACTTTATTGCGATGGAGTTTTGTTTATTATTATTAAACATAAGGATTTATAACTGCATCCTTTTTATTCACCAACTATATTTTTTTCTTTTTCATCATTTTTTTTAATTTACATTTTTACTAATAACACATTATTTTTGCAAATAGAAAAATTTCGTTTTAGAAAACCAAAGTATAAGCTTGAACCAAAATTCTTATTTATAAATGATGTTGACTTCATTCATAAAGTTTTTTCTCTAAATAAGTTGATTAGACTTTTAAGAGTAAAACTCTAATTTGTAAAAATTAAAGAGAACACGTATGATTAATCATTTTAAGAACTTTTGGGAAGAAAAACCACAAGTTATAGAGGTGAAACATGCTAATGGGAGAAAAAGCCACAAGTAATACATATGAGCTTGAAAGAAAACCAACTATTCTACGTTTAATATCATGACTTATAAATAACACTATCATTTCTCGTTCTTCACAAAAGAAATTTTGCAAATGCTTAGCCTTATAAAATCCAACTTGGCATATTTAAAATCTACTTGAGATTAGCACAAGCTTCATTTACTAACGATTCAAGTCTAGCATGTTTAAAGTCTATCATTAATTGTTAAGGGAGAAAGCTAAAACTCAACACGTTCGATCGGGTCAAAAATTACTTCTTATTCTCACCAACGGAAAACCTACATTCGTGTCTTAACACTTATTATTTTTTTTATTTTTTTACTACTAATATATATATATATATTTTTCATTTTTTTCATTTTTTCCTACTAATAAAAACTTAAAAATTTAAAATTTTTGCTATTTTTGTGGGAAAACGGGTACGTGAAAACAAAACAATAAGCAGGTAACATCAAATCGATAGATTCCCTCCCCAAACTAAAACGAAACATTGTCCTCAATGTTTAAGGCCGGGTCTCTACGTAAATCTAAGCCGTTTATGAATTATGCAAAGATAAACGTGAATCGATAAGATGAAAGGATATCGGATCTCCCCAAACTAATTTCAAACAAAGGATAGGAAGCTCGAGTGAACCGGGACACAACACCGAACACGAGAGGCTTCAAAAATTGTTGGTTCAATCCTACAAAAATCACAACAAACAACAAACAACGAAAAACGGAAGAATACAAGCCTCTTCACAACACAACACATTTGTTAGAAAATAGAAGAAAGAAAATGATAAGCATGGGGTGAACTCCCACGAAGCGGCTTGTTTTTGTTCACCGAGTCGCAAGCTCGACTCGATCCCTGAATTCATTCGTCCTTAGGGAAAGTTTGGAGATCCGGGATAACCAACGGTGGCATATCCCCTCCATAGTAATGCTTAAGACGATGGCAGTTGACTTTGAAATTTGAACCATCGGGGTGAGACAATTTGGCTGTGCCATAAGGATAAACTTCGGTAATTGTGAAAGGACCGGACCATCGGGACTTGAGCTCGGGACTTGAGCTTTCCGAAGAAAATCTTTAATCGAGAGTTGAAAAGTAAGACTTGATCACCAACATTGAAGATTTGATTTTTGATCTTAGAGTCGTGAAGTTTCTTCGTCTTCTCCTTGTAGATTAATGAATTCTCATAAGCTTGATCTCGAAGCTCGTTAAGTTCATTAAGTTGGAGCTTTCGATGATCACCCGCGGTTTTGAGATCGAAATTGGCATGCTTAAGAGCCCTTCCATAAACTATCTTGTAGGGCGTGCATCTGATTGGAGTCTTGTAAGCGGTTCGGAATGCCCACAATGCATCGTCTAACTTGTCTGACCATGA
>BQNB010106456.1:0-15479 GCA_026074375.1 Tanacetum coccineum | reverse complement strand
AGATGAATTATGTTTTCATTAAGACTTGAATCCACAAAAAATATATACGGAGTAGTAAACAATCTCATATATACCGTGAACGCATAATTTCAACCTTAATTATTTCGCACATAATTGTTAGACTTAGACAACAAGAATTCATCTTGTATGTATAGTAAATATAAATGTAAGTCTTAGTGGATGACTCAATGAATGAAAACACTGTCTAAATATTAACAACTACAAAGTAAAATTACAAATCAGAGCGTGTAACTTTACAAGATAGAATTGTAAAACAAGCATTCTTGTTCATTTATATGCAGCACGATGCATGTGATGACTATGAGCATGTGAATACCTAATATAGACAAAATCTAAACAAAACAATAAGATGCTATGGTATATACAGGGGTATTAAAAAAATGGGCTACCGAAAAAATCGTGATACCACTATATATTTTTTAACCTCTTACTATCAAAATTTCCTTTTATAATCACTAGAGTCAATTTTTTGTCCTTCTTTAAGTATTATTTTACCCACTCAACCGGCTTTGCCCACGTCATCAGATGACTGCGATGTCATTGTCATGTCACGATGCATACATAAGGATAATGTGGTAAGTATTATGCATTTATAAACTATTTTTCTACAAAAATATGTTCCCTTTTTTATAAATTATTTTCTTACAAATAAATTGTTTCTCTTTATTTTAAATAGTTGTAATATTACTCTGTTTCAACAGCCGTTTGTATTTGTTTTAAAAAAATTTAGTTTACACTTTTTCATCCGTTTTCAAAAATTATTGGTTTATATTTATCTAAAATTTTGGGTACATAAACGTATGAAACGTACAAAAAACATATGAAAACGTACAAAAAACGTATGAAAATGTATAAACTAAAATTTTTTAATAATTACAAATTGCCGTTGAAACATAATAATATTACAAGTATGAAAAATATTTTTTTTGAAAACAATCACAAAAAACGTAAGAAAACGTATAAAAAATCTGCGAAAACAATCAAAGGCGATTTTTTTTGATGATGTTGTTTTCATATCTTTTTATTGGTGTAAGTCTAGATGTAATGCATCGTTCAGTTGGGATGATTGGCTTAAAAACCCTTCTTTGATTTCTCTGTAATTCTAGCTCCTTGCTAGTTTCTTAATAAAATCCGCTGTTAAAAAAAAATATGAAAACATTTAAACCAAAAATATTTATTTGTAAAAAAAATTGTTTAAAATTAATTTTTGTATGAAAATAATTTATAAAAGTACCAAACTTAAAACATTGTCCTTTTGTAGCCATAGAAATCCTATGTGACCGTCACCTATGAAAAAAAAACCTGTTATCGGCTAAGGTGGTCAAAAGACCCCCAAGAAGAACTGAATATGGAGTTTAATGATCACAAAAGAAAAAAATGGTAATAGGGGGTTAGAAAGTATATGGTGGGAAGTATGATGATTTTTTCGATGATTAGCCCCAAAAAAACCAGAGACATAGACGAACTAAATCAACCCGCTCAGTCTAAAGCCTCAAAGATGCCGAGAACGGAAGAAACAAAACCGGAAAACCCCACTTTATTACGTTTTGGTCAGGAAATACCGACAGCCGAATAAACAAAATCAAAAAAACCTACTTCTCATGTTTTGGTTCAGTTTTTATTTCAGATACTTACGGTTAACCGAGCTAATAAGTATAATGTACAACTTATAACTATGAAAGCGCATGGAGATTGATAAGTCCAATACAATAAGCAAACATTCTCATGCCACATATGGCATGAGAAAACTTATCGGGCTGCGTCTATAACACGCAGAGATAATTGTCTCCCAACTATCACCAAACGGTTATGGAACAATACATGACACGTGCATCTAGGAGACACACGACGAGGCAGACATGACTATGTACGAACCGTACCAAACTAAGAAGGGAATGCCACATGTCATCCTTATTTGTCATTAGATGATCATCAAAAGGCCTTTTTCAGCCATTGATCATCCACATGGGTTTATACGCAAAACCCTAGATGTCTCGCT
This sequence comes from Tanacetum coccineum, assembly GCA_026074375.1. Classification (NCBI taxonomy): domain Eukaryota; kingdom Viridiplantae; phylum Streptophyta; class Magnoliopsida; order Asterales; family Asteraceae; genus Tanacetum; species Tanacetum coccineum. Next base: position 13,459 of record BQNB010106456.1, on the reverse strand, counting down.
ATAAATAGAGGAAATCACACACATGCAATGAGGTTATTCTCTTTCACATTACACACACTTGATTTGTTTCGATGTTACTAAAGCTTTTGATTCTTAATCATATCTTTGGGTCTAAACCATTCCACACGGAAAACCGAACAACATAACAATCCCAATACATCTCTTAATCATGATTTGCCAACCTGGTGTAAACATGGCACCATCCCTAAAGACAAGATACAAAAGAGCCACAAAACTTTCACCTCTTTTTACTCATTTTCTCACCTTTAAAAGAAAAAAAAGTTTTCTTTCCAAACAAAGTTCCTAACAAAAGATGTCTGGTGAACAACCCACACAAGCTCCTTCATCAGAACTAACCCACAACCATCTCGGACCGATCCAGGTGGAAGACCTCACTCAAACGGAGGAGGGTCAACAGACACTGGAAAATGAGGTTTACCAGTGAGCCAGAAACTCTACAAGAGGACCACCAGGGGAAGTGCATATAAAAAATGACCATGTCGGCTTACGCACTAACACTTTTCCAAGAAGGGGCGTTCATAGTTTTAGAAAGAGCAACGAGTTTCCAGGAAACTAGTCAAGTCAAGCCAGTTCAAGATCATGGAAGCCACGAAGTGCATATATTCTCATGGTGCACTCTGAGGTGGAAGATTTTCAAACACTGATGTCAAGCAACATGTTAGGCGTCACAGTACAACAGGCCGAAAGACAACAATACATTCAGGTTACGCCAGCTTTCACGCCTTACCTAGAAGAAATAACAGAAGAGAGTATGACGGTTGACACATAGGGAACAGTTCGTCAAGTTGATTTCTGATTATAGACTCACTGATGACCTACTCATGCCCAAAAACATTAAGCATCGGGTCCATGCAGTAAAAAAGACAGTTAATGCTAATAGAGCTCCAAAAGAACCACCAGGTTACATCAACATGATCTGATTTTTGCAACCTGACAAAAACAGAAGCAATGGGCTTATGAAAGATTTACATAAAATCTCATCGAGAATCATTTCATAGGACACATTCATCCTATCATCATCAAATCCAGTTGTTATTGATCAATCTAAACTTGATGTTTTGTAGTAAACACAATCACTTTTTATACTGTTTTAATCTTTAATTATGACATCATCAAATTACTGAAGTTTAGGAATCCAAAATTTAAGTTATCCTATTGATCAATAACTTTGATATTTTAATTGCTACATCACAACTAGTTTCTTTTATATAATAAAATATTAATCTTTAATATTAGTGATTTATACATATTCTTTTAAATTCTATGGAAACGTAGAGGGGGTGAATACGAACCCGTTTAAAAACTTAAATCTTTTGTATCAAATAACTGACCAAGTATGACGCAATATGCAAAGTGTTAATAATAGTTTTTTGGGTAAAGGGTTTCCCGGTAAATGTATTACTCTAAAAAATGATTAAGTACGATGGATGTGGGTGAATCTCACATCTCAGCCCGTCACATATGTGGTAGCTAACATAACAAGCACGACTACTCCAAAGGAGGATACGACTATAACTAGATTACAATTGACTCAATAAACATCAAAATAAATCTATTTATTCTTCCGACCACGGACCTTGATATCAAAATCATAACAAGTAGCCTGAAGGTTTTCAGACATATCATGATTTTCATACAAATAATCATCATAAGGGTAGTAATTATCATCTCGGTTTGTTTTTTTCCATTATTATAACAAACTCTTAGTACCGTATCCACTGTGCTACTTTGTAAACTTGTTGATGCCATAAAACGTGCAGTTTCATTGAATACCTCTTCCATTTCACTATCACTATCCGCATTAACAGTAGAGACAACCTTAGGTAACCGCTTCCCGTCATCATCTACAAGCATAAGTTTTCCATCAAGCATTTGTCTTTCGAGTTTATCAATCCTTTCTGCTTGAAAGATTATCCTTTTGTGTCCATTATTAATTTGCTCTATTTTCCTTTAAATGTTGTCGAGGATGCTTCAACTCAAGGTGCCGAAGGAGTTAGGGTTGGTGAAGATCATCAAGTGCTTAATAATAAGTAGACGCTAAAGGAAGATGCCCCTGGTCATTTTGGAGTGGATGATAGTGGTGTTGAATTTTCTCCTGAAGGTGGTGACTACTTTCCCACCATAGGTGATGAGATCGAGAAAAAAATGTTCCCACTTGCTCCTGGTCCTTATTACATGCCTTGTCCTTATGCTGATGGAGAGAGTGGCGTACCTCCGAAGTATACCATGGATGAGTGGGATCAACCTCATGTTCCTTATGCTAATCTATTGAATAAGGAGATCTTCAAGGACCCCAATGGTTTGTATATCTACTCTAGACCATATCATGACTCCAGTGGGACTGCTTAGGATAGAGACTATGGTGGTGTTTGTTTTTTAGAAAAAATGCCTCTTAACAGCATCTTAATCTGATTCATTCAGACGCTGTCAAACATTTAGGTCATTAAGACTGTTTATTTTTTCATGTCATTCGAAGGCGGTAAGAAGCAAGCAGTGTTAAGAGCGTTTGTTTTTTTCTGATCATTAAGAGGCAGTAAGAGTCATAAACCTCTTATTGAACTAGATGTGAAAGGGGTGTCTTAACACCTCTTATTTTTTATTGTTTCACCTTTGTATTTTGTATTAAAATTATTAAATAGAATTATTGCATGTGTTATGTTAGATAAAAAGTGTATAAGATAATATGTGACAATGAAAAGTTTTAAAACTACGCTATAAATCTTTTTGTTAAAATGTCAAATTTTGGGCATGTCTTATATTTTAAGAAATCTACACTGCAATGTGTGTATCACTTACTATATTGGTACCGTCATTTGTTAATATTTACACGACTTAAAGTCACAACCTTTTGACAATATGGCACTATCATGATACGTGAATATGTGAAGCCAAAGTTTTGATTGTTGTGTTAGATTTTGAAATATGATAGTTTAATTGTTACGTTGAAAGTTAATCGTTTAAAAAAGTTCAATTTAAACTTTGGCACGTTTATTTTTGTTAAATAAACATGAGATTTCATGTTTGGTTTAAAATACTTTTGTGGAAAACTAGAAGGGATGGTTAAATAGTTTTAACGTTTTAAAATTTGCTTCTTTGAAATCTTATGTGAAGTTTGACAATATTGATGTTTGGTTAATAATATAAACGATTATGAAATGCAAAAAGTTAAGAGTTAGAGAGATAGAACCAAAACACAAGCGTTTATAGTGGTTCGGCTACAAGGACACTTTCCTTGTCCTACTCCACTCCGAGAGTCACCTACTCGAGAGTTAGTAAACACTAGTCACCAAGCTCCTTTAACCAGCGGAGAAGCCTCATAACGTTGCTTACACCTTTTAACGGTACAAAGCCAAATACCAGATTCTTCACAAGGTAGAATCACACCAACACCACTACACTTGGTTTACAAAGACGATGAATACAACTACAGCTAATATATGATGTACAAGATTCAGGAATGTGATCTTGATAATGCAATGGAGATGCGAAGCAAGATACTTGGAACTTGATCGCCTCAAGGGGTGTTTGGCAATTTCTTCTCTGAAGAGAATTACCTACAAATGCTAAAAGAAACTAAACAAGAACTATAGAGAAGAGAATGATCAGTAGATTAGAGAGATTAGTATTAGAAAAATAGGTGAGTAAAGCATGAGAATTAGCTTGGTATTCATAGGCCTAAACTGTATTGTAGTCCGGTTCCGCCGGTTCTATTGCAAAATGGAACCGGCCAGTATAAGTCAAAGGAACCGGTGTGTGTTCTCTAGCTTGAATGGAACCGGTTGTGCTACACAAGGAAACCGGCATTCTGACACAAAATCCGAATTTTGGATTGCCAAATCTTGAAAGATTATATGTATATTACCCTAAGATATGGTAGGGTGATTATGTCATCAATGATGTAAAAATAATTGAAGATTTATTTACAAGTTATGTAAATTATAATTCTAAGTTACTAAAAATGGAAAGGTGTATATTTTATGAAATTGTTTTTGGTATAAAATGCTTTGTGATCTAGGTAGTTTACTTGATATGATTTTGTGAGTTGTTATCAACAAAACATAGTAAGATTGTAAAATAGAAATAAACGTTTTTACCGGTTTATTTGTATTAACAATCTCTCCCTTTTTGTTGATGACAAAACGTAAAGTTGTTTGAGAGTAAACTAACTAAATGGAAGTAGGACTTAGACTTTATTTACAAATGTTAAGTTAAGTTTAAATTTACTTCCCTTCTCCCCCTTTTGTCGAAACAAAAAGATTAGGAATGTAATGCTAATCATAAGAAAACAAATGGTATAGAAGTAGATGATAAGAGATGAAAATGCTAGAGTGATTCATAGTGAATCAAATGCAATATTGAGTTGTATCGGTTTTATCCGATATGCAATGCTCCCCCTTAATGAAGCACCCTCTTTAAAGAGAAGAAATCATCAAAGGTGATGGAACGCTACAAAACAAATGTGTTAGTTAAGTTGGTATGAGCTCCCCCTTGCTTTAGGAGTACCTACAAAACACAAGTTAGAGGCAAGAAACAAAAAATAGCCACTGTAGAACCGGTAATGACAGTTTTGTTCCATTGATGGAACCGGCTTTGATGTCGGGGGAACCGGCAAAAGTCAAGCTTTTGACTTTTTTGAAAAATTGGTTAGAATGGAATGTAATAAGAGTTTTTATGCAGAAAATTAATACACAATACAGGTATTTTCAAGAACTTTTATTCATTGCAATACAATTATTGATCATTATAATCGAGACATAGATGAGGTTGAACTAAGAACAACGTAATGATCTTAATTAAGGTTTTATTTAATCCTATATTAAACAAGCCTAGAAGTTGTAGGAGAGGACATTGAGGCGATCGAGAATGTGATTGAGGATAAACCTCATTTCTTCACGAAGGTCGTTGACAATGATTTGAGTGCGTTGACAATGCTCGCAAAACATTTCATGAGTGAGCATAAGGAAGGGGTTGTTGGGTCCTAGAGGCGAAAGTTGTGGTGGAAATGGTAGGAGAGGAGGTTCCATGGCCGAAAGAGGCGGTGGTTGATTGGTCAAGTGTTCAATTGATTCGAACGACGGTCGAGGAGGAGGAGGATTGGTGGTTCTTGGAGGTAGATCTTTGAGGGAGTCAAAGAAGTGGTGAAGAGGTGTGGGAGGAGTTGAGAAGATGAGCTAAACGGGGTCCAAGTTTATGGCTAGAGGGGAGGAGGTTTTGGATGGTTGAGTTGGTGTCGGTGGAGGATAGGTCAACAGAGGTGGGGTTGACTTAGGAGTGGTCAATAGTTTGCTTGGAGAGATTCCCAGAGATGTGACGGGAGAGAGTGGTGGAGAGACATTTGGAGTTGATGGATGAACCGTTTGTTAGTCGGTTGGAGGGGATATAATTTAGTAGGGTGGAGATGCGAGGAGAGGATTAGCGAAGCAACAAGCTCGAACACTAATTCTAGCGGTACGTTTGAAGTTATTTGCTGATTTCTTGTCTTTTTTTTTTACTTATACATTGTAACTTTTAGTGGATTTCTTGAAAGGGATGGGTGAAGTAGTGTTTGGGACTAGACATCTATTTATAGTGTAACATTTTAGAAGAATAAATGCATTACTTCTTATTTTTGGTAAAAATATAATCAAAAGATTTCCCTAAGGTCAACTTCTAAAGTTTATGATCTGGTATAGGGTGAAATTGGTGGGAAAAAATTGTGTTTGAAGTTTGAAATTCGTATTAAAAAATGTTGCACAGTGTTGTCGGTTCTGCCGGTTCTATTTGCAGAATGGAACCGTCTTTGTTTTTCAATGGAACCGACAACATCAGATGTTATAGAAAGTAGTTTATGTTATAGTATGTACCTATATGAAACCATGTGGAGGTGCGGTTATCTCGACTCAAAACAAAAGAAAATATATATATGAGATAACCCAAAGTTTCCTTGGTTTGATGTTGCTACGATTGAATGTACCCGGAAAATACACATTGATTGTGCATTCCTTTAGCATTCAAGAGACATGTCATGACGCATGAGAGAAAATGTTTTTACTTTGTATTAACTAATGCAGAAAAGTATATTTTGTGAGTGTCCTAGCTTGTGAGATTTTTTTAGGAAAAATATATGCAATAAGAGTTATAGTATATATATATATATATATACATATATATATATACATAGTACATATAGTAGGGAGTTTGGAAAATTCTTGAAAGTTTGATTTTGAGTGCAAGAAATAGAATCCTAGACTCAGAGAGGAAGAGAAGAGAGATACTTACCTTTAAGTTTTAAGTAGGTGTTTAGTTCCATGAGACAGAGACCGAGTTTAAAAAGGTTAAAGGGTTCTCTTTTGAGAGGTTTGGTTAAGATATCGGCAATGTTGTCCTCGGAGGAGACCTTCTTAATTGAGATGTTTCCCTTTTGGACATTGTCACGAAGGAAGTGATGTCGGATTTCTATATGTTTGGTTTGAGAATGAGGAACGGGGTTTTTACTAAGGTCGATGGCACCTTTATTGTCACAAAGGACGGGTATGTCATCTAACTTTATGCCATAGTCTACTAGAGCTTGTTTCATCCACAAAGCTTGTTGGCAAGCTTTTCCGGTGGAGACGTATTCGGCTTCGGTGGTGGAAATGGCTAGGGCGGTTTGTTTCTTGGAGAACCACCATGTGAGGCAACATCCCATGAATGTGCACACACCGCTTGTGCTTTTGCGATCAACATAGTCTCCCGAATGATAGGAATCGGCGTAAACAATGGTTTCTACACTCGTTCTTTTGGGATACCATAAACCTAAATATGTTGTTCCCTTAATATATCTAAAAATCCTTTTTACTGCTTCAAGATGAGAGGTTTTGGGATCTTCTTGAAAACGAGCGCATAGACAAACACTAAACATGATGTCCGGCCGACTAGCCGTTAGGTAGAGAAGGCTACCAATCATGCCACGATACTTTGTGTCGACAACGGATTCCCCGTCTTCGTCCTGGGTGAGTTTGGTTTCGGATGACATAGGAGTTTTGATTGGTTTGGAGTCTTCTAGACCAAATTTTTTTGAGCATTTCCTTGATGTACTTGGATTGGTTGAAAAAGATGCCATCTTCTAGTTGTTTGATTTGTAAACTGAGGAAGAAATTCAATTCACCCATCATGCTCATCTCGAACTCGTCATGCGTGACTTTTGAAAATCATCATAAAGGTCTTGACGTAAATGAGCATGATGGGTGAATTGAATTTCTCCCAGCATGCTCATACGACCGGGTTCTCTGCCCGTTAGTGCATAATTTTAAATTATTATCTGTCAAGTTTTACATTTATAAAACTCGTCTATTGATACACGCACTAACGGGCAGAGAACCCGGTCGTATGTAGTGCAGTAGTTGGTAAATCCGAGGTCATCCCAAGAGCTAAGGTTACTGGTTCTAATTTAATTTTGTTAGGTTTGGAAAAAATGGTTTTAAGATTGGTTTTGAAAACCTAAGAAAAGTAAATGCAGAAAAGTAAATTGATAGAAGTAATCAGGGAGAAAAGCGCGCTAGCCTAGACATTTCACTACTACTGTTATGATTATGATTTCATGTGCAATGTTCAATTACAAGTTTCATTGGTGGATCTAATATCGACAGACCCGAGTTGGCATTTGAGGTATGTCCCATACTTACTTTGTGATCCCAATTCCCCTAGGATCACACGGGCAGGGCATCCAAGTTTATAGTGGTTAATCCCTAACTATCCTTAAGACCAATTCGATAATCTATACAGATTATTAAGCCTCTCTGAAAGAGTTCCTATGCTTTTTAAGTGTTTAATGTGACCAAGGCGGTAATATGTTTAATTCCTACACTAGGGATAGGTGCCAATCTACCCTAGTACCCCACTAATCCCATGTTCAACCGGTGAGTATAATAACCGGACTAATAAGATCCAAGCCACTCTCTACACTACCAAAACCTAGGGATCAATGAAAGGCTATAAGGATATCCAATAAAACCGTAATTAAACAGGAAATAACAATCATAACAACAGTAAATACATGGCTAGGCCATCACTAAGAGTGCTTAGCCACTCATAGCAACAGTAACACAAGAAATAAATGAAGAAATCGTAGATTGATAATTCATAATTCATAATTCTTACAAACTGAGTTTTTGAATGATTAATAATAAAATTAAGTACAGTGATCCTCCCTTGGACTTTTGGTTGAATGCTTCGTCTTCTAGAGGCCTTGTTCGCTTCTTGGTACTATGGGGTGAAGTGGTGAATTGAGTGATACCAAATGAGCTGAGTGAAGGCTCAATTTATAAGTATCGAATGTGTTACAGCGTAACATTTATGACCACATTACGCCGTAACAATGCTAATGTGGTTTCCCATGTTCCAGGCTTAATTGAAGTTACAGCGTAACCGTATTGCCATGGCTACGTCGTAATGATGACTCGGATACTCAATTCTTCTTCAAATGATAGGTTACGGCGTAAAGGTAATGGTGATGTTACGCCGTAACAACTGATGCTGAGTTATTTCTTCGTTACTCTTGATTACGACGTAACTCCTGTGGGGAGGTTACGTCGTAAAAGCCTTAAATGTCATCACTTATTGAATTCCACGTCCAAATCCCGCGTCTTTTGCTCAAATATTTTCTTTGCTCCTGAAAACTAAATATAGGCAATTAAGTAGTGTTTTTAGATATTTATAACATATTTACAAGCATTTTCGTAAGGAATTTGATACTAAAAAGTATTAATTATTTGATGTTATCAAATATCCCCCCACTTGACTTCTACTTGCCCTCAAGTAGAACCGTTTATAATAACTTATAAAAAGATTTCCCTAATTTAACTTAGAGAAATGAATTTATAATTTACTTATGCTAGAAACATCAAAGCCGAACACCTCACGAAAATAAGGATTAAAAATCACTCAACTCTCAATCTAGTCTAAGTGTTTCATTTTTTAGGGTGATCATTCAATTGCACTGTCATAGCATGTATTCTATCATAGGCTTGGAAAGTACACAAATCTCCACCAGCTAGAATTAGGGTCTAAACAATCTTGAAGGCAACAAGGGTGAGACACAGGTTTAAACAGGGTAAATCTTCCTGCAATCTTTACCAAAAGCGTTACACCAACGAGGGCGACAAAATAACATATACACATCCATAACGATGGAATAGACATACATGATTGCATTCAAATCCCTCATTCGAGCAAAACTAAGGGTTAGGATGCAGAATGATATAAGGAGGATAAGATATGGGATACACATTAATTGGTGTTAAATAAAATACACAAAACAAATAGTCTTTAATAGTCTAAGGTTTTCATAACCAACTACCGTCCATCCATAAGCCCAAGTATTTAAGTCTGAAAATCTGATCCATAATAATGGGCTACTAGCTCCATTCTTCACAATCATACAGGTGGTGGTGTGTTGTCGTTGTATGGTTGTAAATTATGATTCAAGTTTTAAATTTATATTTTGCCGACTTAACCAAAAACAACACTTTAACGGGCAGTGTACCCGGTCGGTAGTAGTTTCGTGGTAAGTAGGGTGTCGATCACTAAGAGCGAGAAACACTTTCAATTTATTAATACTTTGGTTTTTCTAATATAAGTTAGTCTAATCTATGCTAAACCTATGTTAATCTTAAATCTAATAGATAAGGGGGGTTTTCAGTCTGAGAGACTGGCACGGGTTTGGTGGTGACTAAAACCAATTCAAGACACTAAAACACACGCAAGCAAATTAACAGAAGATAAAAGAGCGGTCCAGCCAAATATAAGAAAACTGTATTAACTATTATTAATCCAATCAGAACGTTGGTTTGTTTATTTAGTGCAATGATTACTTATCTCGAGGCGGCATATCATTCTTAAGATTAAGGCGGTACTTCTTCCTTAAACCTAGACACGTAGAATTCTGTCACAATTAAATGCATCCGCATAAAGCATCCTAATTTGCTGATTATAATCTATCTTAGGTATTAAAGCAATGGTGATCTTGTTAAACTCTGGCTCATGGAGACTTTACCCACTTACTGCTTAACGGGTCTTTATATACTAGTAGTCCAATGTCTGGGTCCTACCAATGGAATAAGAACGTACTTGTTGATACCAAGGTCACCTTATGACTCAACTAAGCTCACTAAACTAAAGGCAAGGATATGTCAATATTTGTGATCCTATGATTCTAGATATATAAATTATAATTTGGAGAGCCATCCTAGACTTATAGCCTACGCCCAAACAACACCGAAGTTGCAGCGCATTAAATATGTAGGACTAGACCCAGTTAAATGATAGGTCGCATATCTAAGCACGTAAACAAGTATAAATTGATAAACATAAACAAGCAATCAACGATAAATTACTGAATCGAGATAAACAAACCAAACATTAAGATCTTAATAATAATGGCTAATACCCAAAGGTATTAGCCTTCAAACGTCATAATCAATACAAGAGTAATAATTTAGCCAAGGTAAACTAACCGAGTTAACGAATGATACCAAAAACTAAACGATTACAAGAGTATAGGACATTACAAGTTGTTTCCTATGGAATTGATCATGTTGCAAGACCTCTTCTACTCTTCTTCTCCTCTGAAAATCGACTTTTATGGTTTAGGTATCAAAAATATGATTTAGCACCTTTAAAACTCGTTTTTGAGTTTTCTGTTTATAGGGTCTGAAATATGGTCGATACGGCGTATCCAAAGTCTTGGATACAGCGTATTGGGGGTTTCTTAGAGTATGGACCACGTTTGATATCTTCCGGATTATTTTATTTCCATATGGCTTGAATACGGCGTATTGGTCATTCCTGGATACGGTGTATTGGATCTTTTTTCCTTCGTGGTATTTGGTGAGTACAGGCACAGATACACCGTATCTTCCTTGATGGATACGGCGTATTGGTTGTTAGAACAATAATCTTCAAATATCTTTGTTTAAGCTCCAGAATGCGTGCCTTTTAGTTAACTTTCACCAAGTACTCCATAATTACTGCAATTCTCAAATACAAACGATTAAGTAACAATTCTTTGCAATAATTATACAAAATGGGTTAATTACATGAGGATGTCATCAAATATCCCCCCACTTGAATCCTACTTGTCCTCAAGTAGCCTTTAGAAGTTTATGAAAATGTATCCCTAAAGATTTTTCCGTTTAAGCATTTATTTGATCTATTATAAGTAAACAACCAAACACCTCACGAAATAAAAAGATGAAAACACTCAAATCACTCAACTAATCTATGTGGTAACATGTAACTAATTCGCTCAATTGCTCGGTCGTGACGAGTATTCTATCATAGGCTTGGCAAGGATACACATCTCCACCACTAGAGCTAAGGAGTAACAAGTTTATAAAGGTAAAATGGGTTTTTATTATAAGGCTTAGGGTTGATCATTCTGTAATCTTTTACCAAAAGTACCACACCAACAAGGCAGCTGAAGCACACATACACGGCCGTAACGATGGAATAGACATGTGTGTTCGATCACATCCTCATTCGAGTTTAACTAAGGGTTGGGATGAAGAATGATATAGGGTAGGGATCTTGTAACTTTCACCAATAGTAATTGTTAGGATTATGAAAAAGACTCGGTCACCCCCGTGTATTTTTATTATAGCATAGCTCATAGTTAGAAAGAATCACTTGTATATATATCCCCTTCCCACCCATGGGAAGGGGTTGGTTGTTCTTTACATTGTAACACATACTCTTGCACTTTATCTCTCTAGAAAACCATCTTTCTCTCTCTAAGAGTAATTAGCCAACCCATCATCTATTGCTTGTGTTATGATCTCTTGTATACTACAATTGGTATCAGAGCTTTTACAGCGTCATCAACAATACCTGCTATCTACATTCAGCAATTCTGGGATACTATTCGTTTTGACAGTAAAGCTGGAAGTTTTAAGTGTCAACTGGACGAGCAATGGTTCAATCTCAATCAAGACACACTCAGAGATGCTCTTCAAATCACACCAGTCAACAAAAACCGGACCTTCTCTTCTCCTCCAACTCATGATACCCTTGTTGATTTTGTCAATAAGTTGGGATATCCAAAGGAAGTCATACACTTGTCCAATGTCACCACTAATGACATGTTCCAACCATGGAGGGCACTAGCAACCATTATCAATCTGTGCCTTACGGGAAAGACGTCTGGATTTGAAAGGCCGAGAGCCCCCGTGCTACAAATCCTTTGGGGTATTGCCAATCGGGCCCACATCGACTATGCTGAAAGGATGTGGGAAGAATTTACTCAATCCATCCACACCTTCACAGAAGACAAAAGGAAGTTGGCACAACATACTCTAGGGAAGAAGAAAGCAACTCTTATCCTAATCCCAAGTATCAGGTTCACAAAGTTGATCATATTTCATCTGCAACGGCTGCACAACTTCCACCCAAGACCCGACTCTCCATTACATTTGCCTACTGAGGAACCTGTACTAGGTCATCTCAAATTCAGTGCTAAGGGAAGCAAACGCGAAGTCTTTGGGATGACAATACCGAATGAACTCATCAATAATGTCATTCGAGAAGCAGACTACTATGATGCCTATCTGGAAAAAGTGGCAAAGCATCAACGGTATATCGCAGGTGAGGAATTAAGTGATCCTGAATCTCCTGCACCAAAGCCGGCCAAGCCTACTAAACAAGCAAAACCAAAGGCAACTGAGCAACCAACCGTTTCTAAAACCAAAGCCAAGAAGTCTAAACCTGCACCGGCCAAACCTAAGGAGAAGAAGCGCAAGCCGGTGCCAGAATTGTCTGAGGCACAACCACTATCCAAACGTGCTAAGGCAGGGAAAGTGACTAAGAAGAGAAATGTTAAGGGTTTGAAGCAGTTGGTTGATGAATTCGTTGATGAAGGGGTTCCTGCTGCTAAACCCAGTCTTGAAGACACAGAGGAGGCGATACTGCAAAAGGTTCTGCAAGAGAGTTTAACAGATGCATACCCAACTCAAAGGGGTCCTCTCCCTCCTGTGGTTTTCAGGGAACCTAACACTGGGAAACTTCAACCACTACCGGAGGTGCCAGGAAAGGGGAAAGAGAAAGTAGGTGAGGAACAAGCAGCCCAAGTTCTCCTCAACCTTCAAACTCCAAAGAAGAAGAGCTCAGCAGAACAATATATATTTCAGAGTCGCTCTCAACTTCCAACTGTAACAGCCAGTCGTGAAGAATCTTCTTCCTTATATGCCGAGCTCGGATTATCTGGCAGTGATACGGAGTCTGATGAAGGGATGCCTTCAGTGGGTAGAAGTGGGACTCAAGACGAAGGCCAGGCTGGATCAGACCCTGGTACACGAGATGAAGGCCAGGCTGGAACAAACCCTGATGATGCTGCAGAATCCCTACCGTTACCAACTCCTAGTGTTCACGCTGGACCAAACCTTGAACACTCGGATGTTGAGATCACTCATTCCCACAGTCAAACACT
>BQNB010106455.1:5969-23389 GCA_026074375.1 Tanacetum coccineum | reverse complement strand
TTCACAAAAAGCTAGAAAATAAGCTAACAAAATATATGTCAAAACAAAATAAGCTAAACAATAAATCTTTCTTTATTTTCTAATTGTGCCGAAATTTATACAAGCCCTAATAAGCTCAAAATAATTAAATAAGCTTTCCACAAGCTTGTTAAACATAAGTCAAACAAAATGAACTATAGCATATCATTTTTATTACACAAAAATAACCACGATCACAAAACTAAGATTTCCTTATATTTATCTTTGTATGGTTCGAAATATAAGCCTACCCTTTTAGGGTTTATGTAGTTTTTAAACCTTTGTTTTTACAAAATAAATTGTACAACTAGTATGTATGCATCATGAGAAGTATAAAAGTACAAGTTGTTTAAGAATTTGAAGACTTACAAAAACTAGAAGATTTGGATGATGAACAAAGATTTATAACAACCCAAATGTTGTTTAACAAATACCCGGATGATACAAATGATCAAACCTTCAATAAATCTTCAAGTGTTTTTGATTAAAGATGAAAAATAAATGGATTTGTTTGTGTGTTGGGTTTTTCGTGGGTTTAGAGAGCAAAGGAGAAGAGAAGAAACTCAAATGTAAAGTGTGTGTGTGTATGAGATGAACAAATGAATATGAAATGGATTTATAACACAAAGTTTACTTCACACACTCAAGGTGAGTGTGTGTGTACCGAAAATGAGACAAAATGAGGAGGGGGGGACCATTTCATTTTTATAATACTTGTTGCTAGTGCTCTCAAAATGATTTAATTTCCAAGTCTTGTATGCTTAAGCTTATAGTTTAGGTAAAACACGGATAACGCAAGTCACGAAACGAGTAACGGTATCACTAAAAATTATGAAAATTTAAACATTGCTTAAAAACATAAAAACGCGGATATTGCCAAAATACTACAATGTTTGGTGTCCCGGTTCGCTCCCGGAGACTATTCTCAAATTACAACGAAACAACTTCCCGGTTAAACGGTAAAGCTAAACGAAACATTTAAAAATTCAAATTACTACACGGAAACGCGAAAATCAGTTAGAGGAGAGAGAAAATTGAATAATGTTCTTGAGGACCCTAGATTCGCAGATTGTCGAATAATTTTTCAAATTTTATAAAGTGAGAAAAGGGAGGGAAACTATTAAAAGCCTTAACCTCCTAATTGTTATTAAAAGGGGTATTTATAGGAGATGGGAGAAATCTTCTCTTCTTTTATTTTCTAATTGTTTCATTTTTAGTCCCTAGACTTTGGTAATTATGCTATTACTTACTTTTAACATAATAAACCTTATTACAAGCTACTTTATACTTATCAAAATAAAGTATAAAGACTAAATATAATTAAACCACTTAATCGACACTTTTTATGATCCTAACAATCTCCCCCTAAGGGTCGATTATTCTGGGCGTTCCCTTCGCGATCCAAGTGGTCTTCCATTCACATACATTTCCCATCGTCTCATTCGGTCACGATGCTTCAACCTTTCTTCTATCTCTTCCTCAAACAGTTGTAGGTATTCAGCATCTTCTTTGGTGACTTTTATCTTTGCATATCCATATTTCACATCATTGTTGTAACTTTTCAAACCAACCAATACTCTCTTAAATGTAGCATCACAAAACTTATGAATTTCTGAATGTCTCATCACTCTCTTTTCTTTCTTGTTGTTCTTGTATATTATTCCATACACTGGCTCAGAGACGATAGAGAACATCTCATACTTTTTAATACCTAGGAAAGTGATTGTTGGTGCAATAAGCTTGACTTTGTGTTGATAGCTTTCCATACCTAGCTGAAAGTCATGAACTCTTTCCCGGATAACTGTACTCCTGATGAAGACTGATAAAGACCACAACAATTCAGTCTCAGCATAGTCAGGTACTTTGTCGTTAACTACCAACAGATACATATCCTCAATATCATTCTTATTGAGGTTCTTGTAGTCTGACTTTGTGATTGACATTATGTTTCCATTAGCCCTTCTTCCAATGATCCCTGTTACAAAATTATGCTCATGACCAAGTTCCCAATATGTCTTGATGACTTGAACGATCTTTGAATTTGAGTAAATTTCTTCCTTTGGTTTTCCGGGCTCTCTTTGTTTCTTTATGTAGAATATCTTTGCATGATTATTCTTTCAATGTTCGACACTGTATCGAGCATAAGGATCAAACTTCTTCAGATATTTGTTCACCCATCTGGAAGTTCTTTCTTTAATATCATCATCAGGAAAGTTAAATGCAGGGAACTTGTACAAGGATAACACAATCTTCTCAAGTCATGTGCTTCCTTTCTTTGATTATAGTAGGTCATGATTCATCAGAGACAATGCAGGAGCTTTTAGATCTCTTTGACAACCTTGAACAACTGGAGTGGTCGTTTGTGGATGTGGTGAGACTAATATTTCTTTCCTGCTTTCCCACACAATGTCATTGTCTAAGAAGTTTTTCATCTAATCAATGTGGTATTGATGCTCATCTCCTGAAGTACATTGTTGTCTCAACATTTCATCAGCAACTTTACGTAACTTGGCTTCATCAATAGTTTGCATTATCTCATCTATAAGATCTTGTGACACTTGCTTGGTTGGTACTTCATCATCATCTGAAGCATAAGAATTGGTCCAAAAATCAAAGTCATCTACTTTTTCTTGATTACATGACGATGATGGACCTTGATCACTTTTATTAATCTGCCTTGACGATGATTCTACAGACACATAAGCTTCGTATTCAGACGTCTTCTGCCTTTTTGCAATTTTCCCCCCCTCAGGATGAGCATCATCATGAGGATCGTCCTAGTCTCTTGGGTGAACGACAGAAGGCCTACAAGATGTATCTGGCACATAAAGTCTTTAAAACTTCATCTTGAGAGCAATCCAGATTGCTATATCATCTTGTTGTAACTGAGGATTGTCTCTCATTGTCAGATACATTTGATATTGTTGTTCTTGTGCAGACGCTGATATTGGGGCGGCTTAAGTTGGATGCACATGTAGAATATGACCTGACATATAACTTCTTACAGATGCATTAACCTGAGAAGGAATATGGTTAGTAATAGCATTTTGAATTTGTGAAGAAATCTCTGCCTAAAGATTCCCATGCTCTTGTTGAACGGCTTCGGCAATCATCTTAGCCATTTTATCTTTATTCTGCTTTCTTTCTAAAATCAACCCCTCTGCAACATATATCGAAACTTATCTTTGAACCTGCTCTGAAACTTGTCTTTTAGCCTGCTCTTGGATATGATCATCTACCATTTTAGGCAATGCCTCTGACATAACATCTTGCAAATGAGAAGCAGGACTATCAAACAATCTCCTTGGCATGAACGTTGTCTTTAAATGTTCAAACAAATAACCTTAACGTCCTGATAGCTCATGAAAGAAACTCTTGTAACATTTAAAGCGTCTAGGCTTGGCTTTGAGTAATGACAAGAGGCGATTGGTGGTAGATATCTTGGGATTTGGTGAACATGATGATGGTGTTGAAGATGAAGGTGTAGGATCATTTACCGTCAATTCCTGTACTTTCTCAGTATCCGAAGATATGAGAGTAGAATGAATTCTAGGAGATCTAATTGGTGAAGGGGATAGGATATTCCTAGTCTCCTCTACATGCTTCCCTTTCTCCCTTCTTTTCAACTCATACTCATCATCTGCTGACTCTCCCTCTTTTTCATTAACATTAACTGGTTGTACAACAACAGTAATCTCCACCTCCGGACTTTCCTTATCACTCCGTGGCTCTAACCTAGTGCCAAGAATATTTTGATCATCATCATTCCTAGGGATTAAACTATCTCCTTCTACATTCTTTGTTCCTTCTACCAACTTCTTAATTTCCTCGGATGCCAAGTGCTCTTAAACCTTTTCTACATTTTCTTGTGCTTCAAGTTCATCATGAATTTTCTGCTCAACAATACTTAGCTGAATGGTATCTTGCAATATTAAGTCATGAGCCTCATCAGCAGTTAAAACTGGTGTTGGTGTTGGTGGTGTAAGTCGTGTTGATCGTCTAGGAGGTAAACGAAGACAAATAACAATTGACCTCTTTTGAGCACTTAATTCTCCAGTATCCATTTCAGGGTTAGGTGACCTAGAGGCGCTAGGTGTCCTATGTGTTTCCTGGGTAGACTGAGTCGGTTGTGACTAAGTTGGAGGAACATCTATTCCAAACACATCAATATACATTCGATAATGCTCCGTGAGCTTCATCTCATCAGTTATCATCCAACTTGGAATTCTCATTCCAACTCCATCTTTATGCTTCCTTGAATTAAAGATACTTTTCACTGTCTCATCATCATCTAGATTGTGATACTTATCATGAGCTTGTCTTGAGATTTTAGGGAATCCTGTCATATAGTGACTTACTATAATCTTCATAAATCTAAGATAAGGAATCTTGGTTGTTGGATGTTCGAGTGAATAATGAAATCCTTCCCACAATAATTTAGTATAATCAACATGAATGTTGTTGATAAAGCAATACAAAATTTGCATGATCTGCAACGGTGGTTGATCCCAACCAGTTACTCTTATTGTCAGGCATCTAGAGAACATCTTGCACAACGTCTGACATGGTTGCATAAGACCGGTTGTTTTGAAGTTGGATGACATTTTCAATTCCAATGTAAAGCCACGATCATTCTTGTAGAATGGAACCATTTCTAAGAACTTTGGTGCAGGAACAAAGTGATCATGATTGTTGGCATTAGCTTGAGGCAAGTAAAAAATGGTTCTGAAGTCATCAAGAGTCAAAGTGAGCTCTTTTTCGTCAAGAAGAAACTTGAGCCTATACTTTGATATGTCCTCCTTCAATGTATGCCAGAACTGTCCCAAGTAAATCCATGACACTGATGAAGAAGCAGCAATGCTGAATCTAAGTGGATGGTTCTGAAGATAATTTGCCAGGATTTTACTTTCATTAGGACGCAACGGATGCTCGAGATCAACCTTCTTGTTAGCATCCATAAGCTCATATCGCTTGTTTGGTGGACATAGATCATCTTGATGAACATTAGCTTGTCTTTGAGGTTGTGCCATGATGATTATTAAATGAGTGAAGATAAGGTGTTAGATAACAAACAATTCACATAACATTTTTGTCTCTTTTCGCTCTGTCTGTTTTATATGTTCTGGCAATTCCTTTTTTGAACATATTTTTGATCAGTTTGTTTCTCATGTGCTTATTCTTGCTTTTTCTAGCACATGTCATACGCTTTATTTAAATTTTTCTTTTTGATTTATCATTATGTTTGTTCTGGCAATTCTTTTTCAAACACACTTTTGATTTGCTCTTTCGCGTATGAATTTGTTCTCTCTTTCTGTTTAGAATATCCTCACCAGAAATTCTTTGTGAAATGTTACACTTTCAAGAATGATGAAGATACTCTTAGATTTTGAATAACACTTGTTTTGAAAAACTCAAGAGATATCATTCAAATTCTTAAAACTTTTGGTGAAAGTGTACCATTTTGACAAAATAACATATTTTGAGAACTTTTTAAAAATTATTTTTGCAAAAACTTTTTGAGTTAATAATTTTAGAATCAGTCAAACTCAAATCCACAATTAAATGGTGACTAAGTCACTCACTCATCATTCTGTTCATTGCAGAAAATGACCAAAACCGGACATGACTTAGAC
The DNA here is from genome assembly GCA_026074375.1 of Tanacetum coccineum. NCBI lineage: Eukaryota > Viridiplantae > Streptophyta > Magnoliopsida > Asterales > Asteraceae > Tanacetum > Tanacetum coccineum. The sequence continues at coordinate 17,738 of BQNB010106455.1, read as the reverse complement.
CACTTAAACAATTAAGAAATGAATTATCAGACTCAAGTTATTTTGAAAACTTTCAACTTTGCTTCTTGTTATGAATCCTAAACCATGTAAACAAACACATCTGATTAAACAACTGAATGGTCACTAAGTCACTCACTCCTCATTCTGTCCAATGCAGAAAACGGTCAAAACCGGACATGACTTAGACCAATTAAACAATTGTGAATAGACATATTTGACACAAGCCTAAAATTCATTAAAACTTGTTTATTTTTGATCAATTTTGTAGCCCTTTTTCTCAAACAATTGTTTTTCCAAAACACATGAGATACTGATCTTGTTGTTGACAGACATTTCGAGCATTAACATTACATTCAAGCATTTATCATGAACATGTATTTCACATATCCAGAAATCTAGTAGGCCCTTACAAATTTTTTTTTTCAAATATCCACAAATTCAATACTACCGAGTTTGACTTTTGACTTATCCTTGTTTGACTTTTCCAAATTGGACTAATTTCACTTTACTTTTTGTCGAAAAATGATCCTTAACTTATTTTGCATAAACTCGATCTTTTTATTCTGTTTTTGTTATATTAAATTATTAAATCCACTATTATTAATTGTAAAACAAAAAATCAAACAGATATCAAACTTGATAATCTTCATCGACTTTCGAGTTTCAACTTATTATCAAATTTGTGAATCTTAGCTTTTTTCCTGTTTATTTTCCACTAATTCACACATACTATTATTATAAACATTATGAACCTAACAATCATCATTAATCTTGAAAGTCCCCAAATTCAGTAACCCTAACTTTTTACCGAGTTTGAACTCGATGCCAAGAGCACCTCAAAAAGCAATTTCAAGATCCGATTTACTTACGTTTGGACAAGAAAAGATGTAATGATCATTATAATGAACTGAAAAACAGAGAGTTGGATCTTTTCACCAAACTCGATCAAAAATTAGAAAATATAAAAAGTAGAAATGAAATGATTAATCGCTTTAAAAGTGTTCGAATTTTCTAGTTTGGGATTTGTCATTATCAAGGTCTTCTCATCGAGTTTTCTCTTTAAAAAATGACAATTGGCCCTTGGAGTTTCATAATACCGAATTTTGTTTACAAAATTTTCAACCCCCCCCCCCTTCAAATTACAATTCCTTTTCAAAATTAGACTAAAATTTACAAAAACTCCCCCTTAGAGTATGATCAATTTGAACACTTAGTCCGATAATGGAGATTTTGTTTTCAGAGCCCAAATTTTCACAAAAAATAATAATAATAACTCTCCCTAAAAAATATACCATTTTATTTAAAAATTTTAAATGTTTGAGAGATAATTGTTTTTATTTTAATTTTGAAATCGATGTGAATTTTTAATCAAAACTCAAATGATGTACATGAATGGTATTATTAAGATCACATGTTTTGCCGATGGAAAGCACAATTACTCCCACTCACATCATGATCCCGTATTTTCAAGGAAGGATTTTTATGAGATAAGAAATTTTGAATCATGAATATGAACATGTGATCTTGATTAAATTATGTTTTTAAGCTTTTCCAATTTTTATTATTGTATTTGATTTTTGATATTTTAAAAATATGAAGAAAATATTTTTGGATTTTAATATTTTTCGATTTTTTCTTTTGTTTTTGAAAAATTTATTTACATGTTTGATATATGATCTTTCCAAGAAGATAACTTTGTCAGATTTTCCAACTGTGTTGGAGTCATACATCTCATACCAATGCGATGAACCAAGTACTCAAAGCGTTCTTTTGGAAGCGCTTTAGTAAATAGATCCGCATGTTGGTATTCAGTTCCGACAAAGTATAGTTCCACTATACCCTTTTCAACATGTTCTTTAATAAAATGATACCGGATGTCAATGTGTTTTGTACGCGAATGCTGAACTGGATTGCACGAGATAGCAATGGGACTCTTTGAATCGTAGTACATCGGAATCCTATTGTACTTGTATCCACAGTCCAGTAATTGTGTACGCATCTAGATGACTTGTGCATGACACGCAGACAATGAAACATACTCAGCTTGAGCAGTAGACATCGCAGTACAATCTTGCTTTTTCGAACATCAACTCACGAGCTTTTCACCTAGAAATTGTAAGCCTCTAAATGTGCTTTTACAATCATCTTTACATCCTGCGTGGTCTGCATGTGAATATGCAATTAGCTGCTTAATTCCGAATCCTTCAATACCATAGCTCCATGTTAGGACTACTTAGGGACCAAAAGATCTTTAACCTCTTTGAGGAGTTTTACCGTAGGACTGCTTTGATTAACGAGCACAACAAAGGTGGCAAAAGAAATATCAGGACGACTGGCTGTTAGGTACATAAGCCCTCCTATCATTCGACGATAAGTCGTTTGGTCAGTAAGAGTGCCTTGTAAATTAACATCCAGCCTCTCTGTGGCCATAGGTGTGCTCATAGAGACACATTCATTCAAACCATGTTTCTTTAATAGCTCAATTGTGTATTGAGAGTGACTTATGAATATGCCACAGGGAAGATTGATGAACTTGAAGTCCAAGAAAGAACTTTAGCTCACCCATCATTGACATTTCAAAATTATTTTTCATTAGGTTTGCAAAACATTTTGAAAAATCTAGATTTGTAGACCTAAAAATAATGCCATCGACATATACTTGGATAAGTAATATGTCTTCCCCGTGACATCATGCGAATAAATTCAGGTCAACAATACCTTTAGTAAAACCATGTTCAGTTAGAAATGAAGACAGTTTGTCATACCATGCACGAGGTCCTTGGTTACGACCGCTTGAATAGAGAGCCTTTTTATTCAACCTGTAGAAACGGTCTGAATCAGATCGACATACCCTTCAGGCTGACATAAACTTCCTTCTTTCAAAACCCAAATTATAGAAAATTTTGCGTCACTTACATACCAACTGAAAGATTGTAATGTTCTTATGTGTACAAAAGTCACAACATCCTAACCAGCCTCAAGAGAAGCGAGCTACAAGAGCAAAGGATTCCTACAAATCAATGCCTATCTCCTGCTGATAACCCTTTTCAACCAATACGAATTTTTGTTTTTGAACAACAATATTTTTTGGCATCATAATTAATACATCAGAAGCCATTTGAGAGCACTTATAATTCTTTCCAATCATGGTCCGAGAACGATTTTCCTAAACTTGTATCCCTCTAAAATATTTAAACCTCATCTTGCATTGATTCAATCTAACTATGATTTGCCATTGCTTCTTTAATGTTCTTTGGTTCAAAGGTGCCGATAGTTAATGCATACATGCAAACCTCTGAATGAGTGTGAAGTCTTTGACGAGTCATCACAAAAAAAGATTTAGATGGGGTCCCCAATTACTTTGTTGCCAAAGGATGAGACTAATGTCTCAGATGATTGTTGAGGGGTTTCGTACTTGATGGAAATTTTGCACATTTGATGGATCTAAAGCAGCTGTAGAGGACTCAATTTCCTCATGGTTTGGACCATTATATGGAATGAAAACCGTATTTCCATCAAAATCTGCAAAATCTTCTTGATTGAATTCATCAGCCTCAGTCAAAGAGATTGGAAAATTTTGTTCTTTAGATGTAGTAACATATGTAAGGTTGAGGGAGGAGGGGGTGGGGGTGGGGGGGGAGGGGGGGTGGTACGAGGGTAGTCAACAAAGATAAGAAGTCGATGGTGAGTATTCATGATTTTGATTGGTGGTTGCGAATATAAGTTATAGAAATATTCTCTCAAAGTATTCGGCGTACATTGACCCGAACAAATTATCCCCAAATATCTGCCTTGGATGGTGTATTCATGGATTCCGCTGAAGAATTATTATTGTTGAAGCGTTGAAAAACGGGTTCTAAACTGTCATGTTCAAAAGCCATTGTTGTAAGCTCGTCAAACTTGACATGGATGGTTTCCATAATCTTTTTGGTGCGCTGATTATAAATTCGAAACCATCTGGATGTTTTTGAATAACCAATAAAGATACCGATGTCTGCTTTTGGTTTTATTTTTAAGGCGGGCCGGGGTGGGCAGGGGTGGGGGGTGGGGGGGATGGGGAGGGGGCTGGGGGACTAGGTCATTTGTTGGATATCCACAATGAGACCAATCACTAAAATTACTCAATATTAGTTTTTCTCTCATAGTATAAACTCATATGGTGTTTTTTTTTTTTTTTTTTTTTTTTTTTTTTTTTTGTTGTATCTTGTGTGAATTATTGATCGATTTTGAGTAAAGCAAGTGGTGGAAACTTTCTCAGCCCAAAGAAATTCAGGTAATCGTGAAAAGATAAGCATTGTGCGAGCAGCCACGACAAGAGTTCAATTACGTCTTTCAATAACACCATTTTGTTGAGGCGTGCGGACAACTGAAAAAATTGTTGCCATAATGCCATAACGTTACATAGCTTTTTAGAGGTTTGCATTTTGTTTAATTCATTATTCGTTTTAGTATGAATCTTGCATATTTTAGCATTGTAATTAATTAGGCTTGAGAAATGAACTTCTTTATAATCTCTGGAGTCTAATCTTTTGTGTGAAGATAATATACCCATGTGAATCGAGAATAATCATCAACATCTACAAAGAATATACTCTCTTTCCACGACGATATGCTTACCCACATTGGACCGCATAAATCCATATGAAGTAATTCCAATTTGGAATGATTACTCGAAACCAATTTGGGTGAATGAGAAGCTTTCTTTCTTTTTCCCCCCTCATAAGCAAAACAAAGGTAATCTTTTCCATATTTGAATTTTGGAAGACCATCAACCAGGTCCATTTTTGTGTAAGAACAATTTATGGTACCGAAAAATCAAAGTAATGTATATGGTGCCCAATAAACCATGACTTTGTCGAAGTGGCTTTGGACATTAGACAAATAGGTGAAGATCCTGCCATATCGAAAATGAAGATAATATACAAATTGGATTCACGAACTCCTGTGGGCAAATCATCTCCTTCCAAATTTCGCACATAGCATGTTTTTGAGCGAAAGGCAACTTTTAAATCACCATCACAAAGTTGTCCTACACTGAAGAGATTGTGTCCAAGACCTTCAACATAATATACATGATAAATAGTGATGTTGCCTTGTATATAATTGCCATAGCCTGTGATTGATGCAAAATAATCGTTTCTAAAGCGGACGATGCCCATGAATTTCTCAATGAAATTATTCAGCAGTGACCGATCACCCGTCATATGCTTTGAAAAACCACTATCAACAATCCACAGAATGATTTGTACTACCTCCAACACATGAAGAAACAACACATGGACAAGTGGATAATTTGGCTACCCATTTTTTAATAGAAACCAATGTTTTAACAGTAGTTCGACTATTATTAACAATCAAAGTCATTTTAAAAAGAGACCAACCAACATTTGGTTGTGATTCAAACCACTTTTGTCACATTTGACTAGTTCGAATTTTGTTCTTCATGTAGTTGCCTAAAGAACTATCTCGCGTACTTCCTTTACTTTTCTTAAAAGCACTAGAGACCATATTTTTGGCATTTGATGAACTACCTTGTTCAATCTTATTTTTGGAAACTACAGGAGTAGTGGCTAAAAACTTAGAGTGTGCTAACTTTTCTGAAAACCTACTCTTTGAAACTATAGAAGTAGTATCTGAAGATTTTAGTGATCTAGGAGTAGTGAATAAGGCTCTTCTAACTTTCGAATGCACATTCAATTTATAATTTGCAAGACATTTTATCATGACAAGGAATAAGCATATTTTTTGCACAAGAAACACATAAAATATCTTTCGCTTTAAGAGGGTTTGCAACATCAACATCAATTACATGTTCTTTGTTTGAAACAATATTCTCATATGCAATATCCGCCGTCTTATTTTTTCTAACATAAACTTCTACTATATTTCTTGATTTCTTAGTGTTAGCAAAGACACTATTCTTGACTTGTGAATATCTATTCATTGGTCTTCGAACACTAGACTCGGCTTTCAATACTCTTAGCTTTATGTATATGTGATTCCTATTTATTATCAACTTTGTACATTCCTGGTGCAATGACTTTGTTGTTTAAATTAACAACACTCTGATTGTTTGGTGAAGTCTGTAAAGTGACTGGTTTTGACAAAAATGTTTCTCTTCTATTTTTGAAACATCATTTTTCTTTTGAGAACCTTGTTTATTTATTGGTGTTACACAAAGAAGTTTATTAGAAACATTGGTTCTATCAAACTTAGTATTTATAGACTTACCTTTTGCAACATTTTTCAATTTAGCTTTCAATTCAGATATTGTTATCAAAAGCTCTTGATTTTTTGCACGCACATCTGCATATGCATAAGTCTTTTGATGAACATGCTCAATTAATTCATCCATTTCCCTTTGAGTTTAAGATCGTGTCGTTTTGATGGAATCGAAATGTTTTTGATATTCTAACTTTATATTTTCTCGTTCCTTTACCAAAGATTGTACTTTAAATTCCAAAGACACGTTCTCACTCTCAAGCTTTTCTATTTTCGAAATCCAAGAGAAATCAAGACTCTATTTTCCCAAAGAGTTTTCACAATTATTTTTCAAAGATGATTCACATTTGCGTTTTTCTTTTTCATGTTGCAGCTTTAATTCAAAATCAAGACTTTGTTTTTGACATCTTTGAACATCATTTTCAAGAATGTTTATTCGTTTTTGCATTCCCTCTTGGATTTCAATGGAAATTCTTTGTATCTTTTTCATTTCATTTTGTAAAGATTTATCAACACATTCATGACTCAACAACACACAACATTCGATTTCATGCTTGAGATTCACTTCCAAGAGTTGATCTTTCAAAATTATATTTTGTTTCCTTGTTTCACAAAGATCATTTTCTGTTAAAACAAACACATCTTTCATCTCTTTTATATCGTTTTGAAATCGATTCTTAAAGTCTTCAAAATTCAAATGCAACTCTTGAACAATTGGTTTAACTTGTTGCTGACAATAATCGTTTAGTCGTATTTCTTCTGGAGACGTGTAAAAAATGCTTGTTTTTTTACAATTCTTTTGAAGTAACTCAAACAATGTTTGGAAAACATTTTTCATTTTATTCAATTCTACGAGCAATGGATTTTCACTAGGCATTGATGCCTTCTTAGAAGAATAATACGATGAAGTTGCATTTGAAGACTTTTCAGAAGATATAAAAGCATATGAAAAATATTTTTGTTCAGCATAAAGTTCCTTTGGAGGAACAAAATCTTCATAAAGAGCATTTAACTTTTTGTAATCAATTGTCCAACAACTCTGTTTTTTCTCAATAGCAATCGGATTATTCATTTTTTCTTTCATTTTCATTTGACTCTTGGAAGCATAATAGAATGTCCTCAGTATCTCTAACATTCAAAGGAATCTTTGAATTATTCAAGCTAGAAGCATGATATAATTTTGGACACTGAGAAATTGCTTGCTTGAGTGTATAAGGATTTGGGTACCCTAGACCATGTTTTAACTTGGGATCATAAATTGGCAATGGTTTTGATCCAAGCATAAATATTCCTTGTAAGGAATTGCCAAGTTTCAACATTAGATTAACATTCTTTTTAATCTTGGCTTCGAGATCTAGAACAATGTCATTATAGTTGTCTTCGTTTTCAGTCATTTTTCATTTCAAAATCGTTTGAGTCTTTTGAAGTTCCTCATTTTTTCCTTCTTAATTCAATAACAGCTAAGTCCAATTTATCTCGTTGTTGTAGATCTCTAATAATGTCTCGATCACGAATAAATTAAGACTGAGCTTCTTGATCAAATCGTTTTGCTTTTCGATAAGCGTCAATATATTAGTTGAAATAGTTAGTTTTATCTCCTTTGGTCTTTTCTAAAACCTGTACCTTTTCCTTATACAAATCAAGCTGATTAGTCAGCATTGTGTTTTGTTGTTGAACTTTTTTAGCAAATATTTGTTGTTTCTCAGCTTCCTTATACGCATTCCTAGCCAATTGCTCTAATGCATACGAGTCATGAACATTGTTATCGTCTTCAACACTGCCACTATTAACATTTCCATTTGGTTCATCAAATATAATATTGCTATCAATTTGATCATCCCCAATTATACTGTTAATAATTTTAGGTTGATTCAGACACTTTTGCTCATGATTATCCGCAATTAATGGATTTATATTACTGGTGGATGGAGATTGTACCTCACTGACAAATGTAGAATCATAGATTAGCCCAGCAGCAGAATTAGTGTTTACTGGTTGCATTATGGCCATCAAGCATATGTTTGCACTTAATTCCTCAATCTCTTTTATCCGTGAAGCATCAACAAAGAGTAAATCATTCTGTTCATCGGTAAGAATTACTTCAGCTTCATCATGGTTTGCTAGCAACATTTATTCCATGAAGTACTTTGAATCCTGAACTCTTGGCTTTGAACAATTGCTTGGTTTCTGGTGTTAGAAGAAGTGCGAAGACGGTTATTTGTTAGATTAGAGAAGTTTTGAGTAATGGCATGAGCAAGTAACAACATTGCAGAGGTGGGTGGGTCTTCATAATTGGTTTGAACATCCTTTTGATAGTCATCATCATAATCAACCACAGAAGAAGGATGTGTGACATAGTAAGGTGTTGTATTCCTGGAAGATGAACCCGTATGTGCCACCAATGCGAGAGGATCATGTGATTTTTATAACTTCTTTGCTTGAGATGCATTTACAAGTTTCTCAAACTGCTGAAGATAATCAAACAAATCATCAAAAGTATCCTCTGTCAATCGTTTTGCAAGATGGACTTGAGTGACATACTTCAACCATTCAGGTTGTAAGCAATTTAAGAACTTTGTATTGACAATGACGAGTAGGAAGATGATGTCATTTCTTTCCAAGTCATTCATTAACTGAGCAAAGCTATTGTAGACTGAAACAGGTGCTTCTCCAGGTTTAGCAACAAACTGATCAAATTCATTATTAAAACGAGTTTCCCTGCCAACTTTGTTTTGTATAGTTCCTCTCATTAAGCATTCAACTCTTTTCCACATAGCTTTAGCAGTAGTGCAAGCATTCACAGAGTTATAAATGTCATTTGGAATAAAGATCAGAATCAAATTCATTGCCTAAATCTCAGCTTCATAGTACTTCAACTCATCTCCTCTTAAGTCATCTTCATTTTGTATCCTTTGTACCATAGTGTCATCAGGAGTGAACATATGAAACGCATATGGAGCTTCATCAATTGCCTTGTTAAGCCACTTTCGATTTTCTCTCTTTCGATTTACATATCGTCTAAATCGACTTGCCCATGGTATATAACTACCCCTTTCAAGCATGAGAGGCCTAGTCTCAGAACCGACATCAGTATGAGATTGTTGATGTGTAGTAGATGTCGACATATCTCATGACTCAAAGATTGGATCTTTGTAGACGAAAAAGAGTTCTATTTGTGATACAAAATTTGATTAAAACTAATCTCGGAACCTTTCTCGGACAACACTGAGCTAAAATTATATCGTCTAAATCTACTTGCCCATGAATAGTAACAACCCCTTTTCAGCAATTGTAGGCCTAGTCTCAGAACCGGCATCAGCGAGGGATTGTTGATATGTTTTGGATGTCGACATGTCTTATGATTCAAAGATTGGATATTTGTAGACGAAAATGAGTGATATTTGTGAGAAAACCCTAAACTCGGTAACAATTGTCAACTTCGGACAACACTGTTCTCGGATAACAAGTAGTCTGAAACTCGGTACACTTCTCGGACATAACTAAAACTCAAACAAAGAATACTATCAAACTCGGTACTCTTAAAACGTAGTAAACTCAGAAATACTCTAAATCAAAAAATCGATTAACTTGTTTTATTTCAAAAAATTGATTTAATCAAACTCGATAGAACCGAATTTTGAACAAATCCTTATGATATGGATGAACAAGAACCACAATCTCGATAGAACCGAAATTTATGATGTCTTAATAATCCAAAACACTTAAATCACCAAATTCGATAGAACCGAATTTGATTTCCGAGTTTAGTAATTACCGAATTTGTGTTTCAAAAACCCAATCCACGATACAACCGTGAACTTGTAATTTTTAAAGACTTTGTAAGCTTATTTCCGAGATTAACTCACTAAATCCTGATTCACACTTTTCGATAAAACCGAAAAATGTATGAATACTTATGAAACTCGATAGGCAACCGAGTTTATCAATAAGCACCTAATATACGTTTTCGATAGAACCGAAAATGCGTATATATCTATTACAACACTTTTTCTACCGAAACTAAACTAATAACGATACAAAAACTTCCGAAAATGTAAAGAAATGATCCGAGACTACTACAACTCCTTCCGAGAATGGTAAAACACTTCCGAAAATACAAACTCCACAAGAATTCGTCAAATCAAATCCAGTAGACTACTCGATAACGTGCAAATACTCGAAATAGCTGCCAAAATACTACTCGAAAGCTCAAAAATCTCAACCGAATTCACCGAATTGCATCGTGAGGTTCTCGGACGTGTAAAAACTCACAAATCGAATCACTCTAATTCTCTAATGGCGTATGATACCACTTGTTAGGTCTTGTTTATCTTGAATCATACATGATCATCAATGAAAGCTTAGAGAGAATAGTAGAGGAAGGCAAGTATTTAATTTTCAAATATTATAAAATGGAGGGAAAAAGGAAAAGATTATTACAAGGCTTAACCCCCTAATGGTGATTAAGAGGGGTATTTATAGGAGAGGGAAGGAAGCTTCCCTTCCTTTATTTTTCTAATGTTTCACTTCTAGTCCCTAGACTTTGGTAATTATGCTATTTCTTACTTTTAGCATAATAAACCTTATTACAAGCTACATTATTCTTAACAAAATAAAGACTAATGACTAAATATAATTAAACCACATAATCAACACTTTTTATAAACCTAACAATCTCCCCCTAAGGGTCGATTATTCTGGGCGTTCCCTTCGTGGTCCAAGTGGTCTTCCATTCACATACATCTCCCATCTTCTCATCTGGTTGCGATACTTCAATCTCACTTCAATTTCTTCTTCAAACAATTTCAAATACTCAACCTCATCTTCGGTAAGATCTCTTTGTATATAGCCATACTTAACATCATTATTGTAACTCTTTAGACCTTCTAATACTCTGTTTAGTGTTGCATCACAAAACTTATGAATCTCTGAATGTCTCATCACCCTTTTCTCTTTCTTGCTATTCTTGTATATTATTCCATGCACAGGCTCATAGATGATGGAGAACATTTTATGCTTTTCAATTCCTGAAAACGATATTGTTGGTGCAGTAAGATTAACCTTCTGTTGATAGCTTTCTATTTCTGCATAATCAGGTACCTTGTCATTCATGATCAGCAAGTAGATATCCTCAATATCATTCTTATTGAGATTCTTGTAATCAGACTCGGTAATTGATACTATGCACTCATTGGCTCTTCTTGCAACTATCTCTGTGATGAACTTGTGTTCAAAGCCCAGTTCCCAGTACGTCTTGATAACTTGAATGATCTTTGAATTCGAATAGACAACTTCCTTTAGTTTTCCAGGCTCTTTCTGTCTCTTTATATAGAAGATCTTTGCATGAGGATTCTTCCAATGTTCAACACCATATCGAGCATAAGGATTAAATTTCTTTACACACTTATTCACCCATCTGGAATTCCATTCTTCGATATCAACATCATTGAAAATAATTGCAGAAAACTTGTGAAGTGACAACACTATCTTCTCAGGTCCTGAATTTCCTTTCTTCAAATATAAAAGATCTTGATTTATCAGAGACAA
>BQNB010106454.1:4359-23389 GCA_026074375.1 Tanacetum coccineum | reverse complement strand
AATTTGTAGAGAGAGAAAATGAGTTCTAGTAAGAGAAACTACACCTTATGTGTGTTTTTGATAAAATAAACAACCAACCTCTTTCCATGGATGGAAAGAGGCTTTTATACAAGAGTTTAGATGCCCTAATGGGTTATGTTATGGGCTTACAAGTGGGTAAAAGACCCGACCCAATACTATGAGTCATACGCTTACGTTTAAACTACAAGCTATGTTATTCTAGACAATACACAGGGTGACCGAGTCTTTTTCATAAACCTAACAATGATTCTGAAATCTATATCGGCAAAAAGGAAAGAGTCAAGTCCATTGCCTTGAAAGCTAAGAAAGAATCTAGTGATGATGAAACTTCAACATCTGGAAGTGATGATGAAGAATATGCTATGGCCTTAAGGAACTTTAAAATTTTCTTTAGAAGAAAGGGTAAATTTGTTAGGAAACCAAGAGAAGAAAAGAAGTCATTCCGACATAGGGATGAGAAGAAAGTAAAGAGTGACCGAAAATGCTTTAGATGCGGTGATCCAAATCATCTAATTGGCGATTGTCCAAAACTACCTCGTAACAAAGATCAAAAGGCCTTTATTAGAGGTTCTTGGAGCGATAGTGAAAATGACGCCGATGACAAAACTAACGATGAAACTTGTCTCATGGATCAATTGTCAAATGAGGTATGCTTAAGAACATGCTTGGAACCGGATGAATAGATCAAAGATAGTGGTTGCTCCAAACATATGACCGGTAACAAAAGTCTATTCTCTACCTAGAAAGCATACGATGGAGGTAATGTTGTTTTTGGAAGTAACTTAAAAGGAAAGATCATAGGCAAAGGTACGATCTCTAATGACTCTCTTACTATATCTAATGTAGAACACGTAGATAACTTAGCATTTAACTTACTTAGTGTTGGTCAAATTTGTGACAATAAGTGTCAAGTCTTATTCACGGAAGAAGGTAGTGAAATAATTAAAGATGGTAAAATCATAGGAAACGGGATTAGGAAAAATGGTTTATACGTAATGAAATTAGGAAATAAGTCTCAAGACAAATTATGTCTCGCCACGGTAGTGGATAATTCTACCTTATGGCATAGAAGACTTGGTCACGCAAATATGCGTTTAATTCAATCGTTGTCATCTAAAGAATTAGTTAGAAACTTACCTAAGCTAAAATATGATAAACATTTTTGTGATGCTTGCAAATTAGGAAGCAAGCTTTCCCCCCCCCCATTCAAGTCATAAATCAAAAAAATGTGGTTTTCCACTAAGAGATGTTTTTTAGAACAATTTACATATGGAATTATTTGGTCCATCAGGAATTAAAAGCTATGGAGGAAATTATACACCTTAGATTTAAGATAGATTATTATTCTAGGTATACATGGCTAGATTTCTAAAAACTAAAAATGAGATTCTTATGAGAAATATTGAAATCTTGAAGTAGGAAAATTCAAAACCAAACTAGGTACTTTATAATAGCTTATTAGAACGGATCATGGTCGGGATTTGATAATGAAGTATAATTCAGATGCTATTGTGATGCACAGGCATTACTGCATAACTTCTCGGCTCTACGTACTCCTGTAATTCAAATGAGGGTGAGTAGAAAAAAAAAAAACCTTACAGAGATGTTCTAGGACTATGCTTAAATGACAATCTCATTCCACAAAAGTATTATGTGTAATGCTGTTGATATGTCCAACTTATAACTAAATAGAAGATTAATTCGACCAATACAAGAAAACCACTTATGAAATATTAGAGGTAGAAACCTTACTTTAAAATATTTTAAAGTATTTGGAACAAGTGCTTCATTATGAATACTAAATTATATCTAACCAAGTTAGACCCAAATCAAACGAAGGGTTTTTTCTACGGGTAATCTCAAAAAAGTAAAGCTAATTAGTATTCAATAAAACATTCAATGAAAGATCAAAAATCACTTAACGTGACATTCGATGAAAGTCCTCCTCCTACTAAATTATCACCATTGGTTAATGATGATGTTGGTAAAGAAGAAGCCATTAAAAAGAATACCAAATCAGTAAATACTAATAATGAAGAAGATGAGTTGATAGAAGTTGACAAAATCATTAACATTAAGGAGTCCAAGAATCACCCACTAGATCAAGTCATAGGAAAACTTAATCAAAGAACCTTAAGGTCTCAAGCCCAAAATCATAGTAAATTCTTTTGCTTTATATCTACGATAAAACCCAAAGATGTCAAAGAGGCATTAAAAGACGAAAGTTGGGTTGTAGCTATGCAAGAAGAACTAAATCAATTTGTAGCTAATGATGTTTGGAAATTAGTCCCTTTACCATGAGTCAATCGGTCATAAGAACAAAATGGGTCTTTAAGAATAAATTAGATGACATTGTATAGAATCTAAAATAAGACTATTAGTGCACCAGGAATATAATCAACAAGAAGGTATAGATTATAAGAAACATATGCTTCTGGTAGCTAGTTAGAGTCGATTAGGAATACTTCTTGCTATTTGCTTATGCAAATGATTAAAATATAAACAAATGGATGTAAAAAGTGCTTTCGCAAATAAGTTTTATAAACGAAGGAGGTTTATGCTAACTCAAACCGCCGGGGTTTCATTGATTTTCAAAAACAAACTATGTTTTTATAAACTTAAAAAGGTTTTGTATTGACTTAAGCAAGCTCAAAAGCTTGTAATGATAACTAAAGGCATTCTTTGATAAAACACGAGTATTCAATGGGAATGGTCGATAACACACTTTTTACTAAGAAATCAAAGTCACATCTTATCATTGTTCAAATATATGTCGACGACATTATATTTGGTTCCACAAGTTAAAACTTGTGTGATGATTTTGCAAAAATCATGACGAACTAGTTGAGATAGTAAATGATGTGGGAGTTGAACTACAAGGGTCTTCAAATTAAACAAATAGGAAGACGGGAATATTTTTCAATCAATTCCAAATACATCAAATGAGATGTTAAAGAAGTTCGGGTTGGAAGATTCCAAACCAACCAAGACGCCGATGTCAACGGAAATCAAGCTCACTAAGAATGATGAAGCCGACTCCGTTGATAGCTCTAAATATCGAGGTATGATTGGTAGTTTACTTTATTTAACAACAAGTAGGCCCGATATTATGTTTAGTGTTTGCTTATGTGATCATTTCCAAGAATATCCTAAGACTAACCATTTAGAAGCCGTTAAGTGTATATTTAGGTATATTAGAGGAACTAGTCACTTAGGATTATGGTATCTGAAAGGAACCGGAATAGAAACTATAGTTTATGTCGACTCCGACCAACGCGGGCGATTACGTGATCGTAAAAAGCACTAGTGCCTTTTGTAACATTCATGGGATGTTGTTTGACATCTTGGTTCGCTAAGAAACAAAAGGTCCTTGCTAATCACCAAGACGAAAAACCAAATACGTCCTCTATCAGGAATGCATGTCAACAAGCACTATTTATAATATAGGGGAAGAAACAAGCTCTCATCGACTACGGCATACGCCTCATACGTTTCCCGATTATGTGCGACAATAAAGGCACTATCGACCTAAGTAAAAACCCCGTACAACACTCTAGAACTAAACATATAGAAATACATCATCACTTTCTACGCGATAACGTCCAAAAGGGCAATATTTCTATCGAGTAAGTTGCATCCGAGGATAATATAGCTGATAAAACGTGAAGTATTTAATTATTTAAGATTAGGATTAGGAATGATGGAACTTATCATGGATATTGATTCTCCATCATCTCAAAAATAATCGAAAGTGGAAATTTAATGAATTAATTAATCATTATTCAAAAGTTGTTAATTCTCATTACATGTTTCAATTACAAAACTTCTAATCGTGAACATAATCGAGATAAGAATATTATTAGATAAAGAAAATATCAATAAAATGACCATAGATATTTTTGAAATCTACATGTATGGCCAATACATGAAATTACAAAATCGATTGAAAATGATGAAAAGAACAATCATCGAATTGCAACTCACACTTGTGTTGATGATGTTTTGTTGAGTCTAAATGTTCATAAATAATTGTGTTATTAGTAATGGTCAAACTTATGCTAAAAGATAACACACTCCTAGTATGATCGACTACGATGAAATTCCATTAGGAAATTCACGACAAGTTGCACAGTTTACTCAAAAATTAGACGTTGACTTTGAAAATTATATTACATACTCCTAATGGTAAATATAACACATTCCAATTGCCAAAAACACAACACCTTATCTCAATTTGCTCAAAAATCAACTATGTCCGTTTTTGTGAACACCTGCGGATCACGGATTCACCATATGGAGATCCGTATGTTGTTTTGGTGGATCCGTGAGCCTCGGAATGTGGGTAAATAATAGATTTAGAACAAATTGAGACCACTTATATTATTATCCAAACACACCCACGAACCAAAACACAAAAACCTCCAAACCAAATCATAATAAGAGGCAATTGGAGCAATTAATCATAAAGATCATCAACAAATCATTAATCTAAGACTACTATTGTAAGTGATGTCATCTTATTTTCTTCTTAATTTTGTGTCCAGGGTTTTGATTTTGCTTAAATTAAATTATTTGGGGATTGTAATTTTTCATATTATTTTCGCACAATTAAAACTAAGATATAGCAGCTGTTATAACTATTATGATACTTAGAAAACATAATTGAAGCGATTTGGCAAAAATCATTTTTCGCCAAAAACCCCAAGTTATGATTTTTGAATAAAACCTCATTTTTAGGAACTTTCAAAACAAGGGGTTGTTTAACTACATTGTTAATACAACAAAAAAAATTCTTCATGCATTAGATCTCATG
The DNA here is from genome assembly GCA_026074375.1 of Tanacetum coccineum. Classification (NCBI taxonomy): domain Eukaryota; kingdom Viridiplantae; phylum Streptophyta; class Magnoliopsida; order Asterales; family Asteraceae; genus Tanacetum; species Tanacetum coccineum. The sequence continues at coordinate 18,555 of BQNB010106454.1, read as the reverse complement.
AACGTATACACGAGATGCTTAATTCATAAGCATTCTTCATTACATTCGTTGTAACATTTCTCATTTTCAGGTCATTTCTCGACTCAATTACTATCATTATTTATTTTTAGAGTTTTACGCATTCGCTTTTAATTATTGTCCTATAGTTAAATCGCGTAAACTAAAAATCACCATTCAATGTAAACGGGCATCAAACAAGTTAAAGTTTACGTCAACCAAGTGTTATATAATTATTAAGAGTAAAATTAATAACTTTTCATATTTTATTTTTATTGGTTACGTAAAACGGTTACGTTTCATAATAAAATACATTTAGGCATACACGTAAGCACCAAATTCATCTAAACTCACACAAATACCCACTAACCAACCACAAAAAAATAACTCCATTTATTTCCCCCCCACCAATTAACCACATTAGGTCCGAGGTTAAGATAAAAACTAAACCACACTTAAAACTCACTTTTCCTTAAACTAACCCAACCAAGGACCAAGGTACCTTATACATAACACACATTCCTAGTAATTGTCAAATCTTAGTACCCTAAAACTAATCCCATTTGTCCCTTTTGCATGGATAGAAGGAGAGCACCTTACATTTTCTTACAATGTGTACCATAAACCATACTTCCTAACCTTGTTTAGTTTAAGGAAAATGCACTAACTAATTACTATATAAGGAAGGTCCTATGATCACTTAACTCATACACTCTCTCATTCACTAGAAAAACTCACAAGAACTCTCTCCCTACACACAAAAGCCCACGACTCAAGTTATATAACTTGGGTTTCATATAAATTTTTATTCTACAAGTATTTCAAGTGATTAAGCATTAAACTAATTATTCTAAGGTTAACAAAGTGTATTTTAAAGAAGCTTGGGTTTGTGTTTAACAGAATAACAAGAAAAGAAATTAAAGGTTTTCTAGTTGGATATATTCGAATTAGGGTTTTGTTATTGTTTTGATCTTGTTTCTAAAACTAATTGTTAGATTTTATATAAATTGGGGTTGATCTAAGGTTAATCTAAACCCAAATCTTTCAATTATGTTAATTTCATGTTTATATAATTGTGTATAGTTAAATCATCACTTAGGTTTATTTTATGAAGTTCTAAAATAAATACATGTGCAAACATACACGAATTGCTTTTCTTTATGAATAAGATGATGTTTAAAATATTTTAATATGATTGAAACAAGGATTTACAAGCAATGGAAAGTTTATATAATTATTTGTCAAGTTATGATTATTTATTTATTTATAAAGTTTAGTTAAATAAATAAATATGTTGGACAATTTTCTTGGACAATATGGACTTCTTATGATGGACACAATGTAGAAGTCCTAATTTATACACAATGGATGTAATTTATAAATTAGTGGACTTGTGGTAACTATATTAAGTTTAAAAGTGTATAAAACAACTTAATTAAACATTTTAATGTTACTATTCATTTGAACCCAATAAAATCCATTTTTATATTTTATAAAAATAGTACATCTCATAACGATCGTAAGCATATAAGAAACTTGAAATCCGTTTCATGTTTAATGAATAAAATAACCAAAAGTAACTTTATAAAAGTAATTTTATAAAAACCTGTTACTGTTCATCACAGTAGGTTGATGAGAAATATTTTTTCTAGATATAACTTTTAATTACGAAGACGTGGGCGAAAGAATCACTAAAAACCGAATTAAAACGAACGAGATATGATTTTTATACGATTTGAACAATTAATATTTATAAAAAGTATTTTTATATATTTATACTTACTGTTACTGTTCATAACAGTAAAAATAAATATAATAAATGTAATAATTGATTAGATTTTTTAAATACGAAACCATACATATAAAGAACGTATTAAACGGAGGTAAAACGAATAAATTACGACATTTTCAATATTACAACAATTAATTATATAAAAGTAGTTTATATAATTTATTAAATTGATTAAATGTTACTGTTCATCAGTAACTTAATATTTACAAATATGATATTTTAATATATCATTCAAATACGAAAACACGGATGTAAAGAATATGCAAAACGGATTTGAAACGAGAAAGATATGACGTTTTTACTAAAAGTAATATTTATAAATGTTTTTAACTTTATAAATATTATATTCTCAAATAATTAAATTATTTATGCAATAAAATTTTATAAATAATACATCAAGTGTTTTTGACGAATAACAAATTGGTAGACGAATATATTATATTTACAATTTCCACTACATGAACATTTATTTTACCAATGCAAATCAAATTGTTTAATTTTATAAATTAAACGAACACTTTTAGGTGGTGATGTAACTATATAAAATTATGTATGGGGTTAGTTATTCAAAGTACATAGTATTCATACTACCTATGTTTAATTAGGTTTTATTCGGATTTCGCTTGTCGATTCACTCACTTGATTTAATTCATTCACTACATTTGCCGAGGTGAGTTCATAGCCCCATGTTTTACAATATCAATGATTTATAACTTTTGGGGTGAGAAACATGCATTGTTTTACGATTGGACGCAAGTGTACATTTTTACATGATTACGTGTTTGCCTAAGTAGCGATAACCCTCTAAGCCCATTATCATGAACTGTCAATTACTTTGTGTGAGCGTGAATGTTATAAATAGATCTATTTGGGATTAACATCCCCGTTCGGGTGAGTAGCGCTCACTGTGCCGATTTACCGGACAACGGATGTATACCATGTCAGATTTAGGATGTTGCGGGTTAGAACATCATCACGGGAAATGTTGGCAATTTATATTGCAATTCATACATGTCTAGCTTCAGTGTCATGAGCTTAGGGAAACGTAATTACATTTTGTGATGTTTGCATTTGTTGCATTATCACGGGGAAAATCTTGCGGTCCTACATTACATTTTATATAAACCTATGAATTTACCAACTTTATGTTGACGTTGTAAAGCATGTTTTCTCAGGTCAATGAGGCACGAGGTGCTAAGGATACATTGAGAATACTCTTTTGGGGAGTCATGCATAAAAGATTTGGAGTCATTACATCTTGGGATATTTGTTATGATCTAAAATCTTGTTATTTCAATGTTAAACAATTTAAGTCATTGTGCTTTGTATTAAACAATTTAAATAAATCCAATGTATCGTATTTCAAATGACTCTTTTAGAGGTCGTTCTCATATCTTGTGCTATTAATCTATGAAGTAACGCTCCCGAACACATTATTCCGCTATGACCTAATTTGGGGGTGTTACATATTACGACAGAATGTTCTGTGGGGCTTCCGAATGGAAAAAGAAATTATGCCAAAAAGGAGGGAACAATTACTATTAATGACAAAATAACACTAAAAACGTCCTTTATGTACCAGACCTGAAGTGCAATCTAATTTCAGTGTACCAACTACTTGATGGTTATAACGGTGTTGCCCAATTCACTAACAAATTTTATGTTATGCAGGACCGCACTTCGAGGATGTTGATTGGTGCGGGTGAGCAACGAGAGGGGCTCTACTTCTATAAGAGGATGGTGAACGTGGTGGATGTGACCGCGATGGATGTGGGGTGTTTCGAAACTTGGCATAAACGGTTAGGACATCCATCATCTAAAGTTGTAAAGTCAATTCCTAATGTTAGCATTAATAATGGTAGTGGTTCGCTTAATAAAGCATGTGATGTTTGTCTTCGAGCAAAACAAACAAGTGATAGTTTTCCTATTAGTAATAATAAAGCTACAGAACACCCAGCCACCGACCTACCACATATAATTCAACCGTATTAACATTTTGTAACAAAATGCTTATGACAAGCTTTGGTCTTACTCACACAAAATCCTTATCCTTATTGCAAAATCCTCATTCTCATTACAAAACTTATGTTCTCATTACAAAACTCTTGTTCTCATTACAAAACTCTTGTTCTCATCACAAAACTCTTGTTCTCATTACAAAACATTTTGGTATCATGGTTGTGTGGTAACTTCGTAAAACAACTTGATGCACTTGGGCTAAGTGTGACATCAACACATAGTACTCAAAAATATACCTAACAACTAAAACGAAATAACTATCCAAACGGTTCGAGGAAATCCGACGAGAAATGAGTAAAAACCAAAGATCCAAAATAAAAGAATAAACATCTTCGTAACGTTAAAGTATATATATATCTAAATATATATATGATAATAAAATAGTAATATTTTATTATTTTTGTCTTTTTATCGGGCTAAACGAGGTAAGTGTATAATCTTGCCATCTTAGTGTGTCCACGTTCGATTGTTTAATCTTGACACTTAATGTTCATTAAAAAGTAACATTTTTGTCATTTAGTCGAATCGACACAAAATAAGTTTTTTATAATATTTTCTAAGTGTGATCCATTTTTATAAAATCCAGCATGACCCGTTTGTTCGCAAGAGGTTTCCCAAGGTTTTCAAACCTTAATTTCAACATTTTCCACAATTTCCCAAAGTTCTGACAAAAACCAAAAATCCATAATCATGAGTCGTTTAACCAAACATGACTATACTTGACCATCTTAACCATTTTTTTCACTCCCGTATGTATCCGTAAACCCAATAACATTTGTTAATTCTCACTTAATCACTTTCGATCTCATTTAGGTCAATTAGTTGTTTTACTTGTCAATTGTCATTGGGCCTTATGGCCTTTAGAGTTTCATAATTAGCCCGATAGTTGTTCTTTTTTTTTAAAATCAATAGTATTTATACTTTATTGGGCAGAAGCCAATATACGAGCCCAAAACCAGTATATAAGCCCAATCCAATATATATAAGCCCAATACCAATATATATAAGCCCAAATCCAATATATATATAAATACATAAAAAATTAGAATACTATATATATATATTATATATATAAATTATATAATAGTATATATATATATATAAATATATAGATAATATATATATATATATATATATATATAAGCCCAAATCCAATATATATAAGCTTAAGATCATCGTAATAACCATAAAAGTACAACTTATTTAGGGTTTAGATAAACTTACAAAAAGGGTTTTTGAAAAGCGAGACGAACACGAATCGACTACCCAAACGTAGTTTAAACAATAACCCGGACACTAGAATCAACCCAAAACTTCTTTATCTTCACGTTCTCGATCAAGTTTAGCTCAAATGTGAGTGTGTGTGTGTGTGTGTGTTTGGTGGATTCGGCCGAGCAAAGCAAAAGAGAGAAAAAAATGATATGATTTTCAACTCATGCACAAAGTGTGTGTTGAAGGTTGTGACAAAAATATATGTACCATGCTAGGACCAAGTAGCTAAAAAAATGCCATCTTGTTCCCCTCCCTTGTTTCTAACCGGCCAAGTATCCTAGGGGTCTCGGGATTGCTTCGTTTTGTGTCGGGTTCACTTAAAACTCAAAAACTTTGACTAGAGGTGGCAAATGATACCCATGTGTCCAAACTTGGGCTATTTGGACCCTCTTTTTTTAACATCATGGGCCAAATGGGTATTGTATTTTATTCTAACCGGGCTATTTGGACAACACAATAACTTTAGATTAAATAAGTGGGTATAATGGGCAAGAGAAATATATGTAATGGGTATGTTTTTGCCCATTGGTTAAACTTAGGTCGAATTGAGTCTCCTTTAAAGTTATAGATCAGTCTAGTTGGTTTTCATCCTTTTTTCCTATTTTTGTTCGTTATTATACATTTCGTCAGTTTTATACGTTTTCATCTGTTTTCGTACGTTTTAAACTATTTTTCTACGTTTTCGTCAGTCTTTTTATGTTTTCGTTCGTTTTTTACGTTTTCGTTAGTCTTTTTACGTTTTCGTCCGATTTTTAATGTTTTCATTAGTCTTTTTACGTTTTCGCCAGTCCTTTTAAATTTTTGTCCAATTTTTTATGTTTTCGTCAGTCTTTTTAGGTTTTCGTTCGTTTTTTTACGTTTTCATCCTTCCTCGTACGTTTTCGTCCCTTTTTTACGTTTTCGTCTGTTTTTTACGTTTTGGTACGTTTTCATACGATTTTAACCGTTTTCTTACGTTTTCGTCAGTCTTTTTACCTTTTCTTACGTTTTCGTTAGTCTTTTTATGTTTTCATCTGATTTTTTACGTTGTCATCAGTCTTTTTATGTTTTCGTCAGTCTTTTTACGTTTTTGTCCGATGTTTTACGTTTACGTCAGTCTTTTTACGTTTTCGTCCGATGTTTTACGTTTTCGTCTGTTTTTTTACGTTTGGTATGTGCTTAAATACACATACCTTTTTCCATTAAAAACGGACTTAAATGACCAAAAACAGACAGAAACTGCCAAAGATATGTTTGTTTTACACTTGTATTGTGCAGGAACGGATAACCAAGAAAAGGACGAAAAACAAAGCCAAAACGACAAAACCGGACTCGGAATGGAAAAGCTGTGAAGGACAAAGCCAAATCAAAGCCAAAGACCAGAAAAGTCAAAATCAAAGTCAACTCAACAAATTAACAGTCAAAACCGGAGCCGTAATTGAAGAATACTATTGGATGCAATCTCAACCCATCTGATGGGCCGGGAAAGCCCAATAGTATATTAATGAAGACTGTGAAGACCAAATGGGCCCTCAATCAATGACAACAGCCCATTTGTGTGCAATTGACAGAGACTATGAAGACTTTGAAGGCCCGATCCTAGCCCTTGAACAAACCAATCTCAGCCAGTGTACACACAAAACCCACCCAAACCTTATTGGGCCTTAAAAAGCCCAATAACACAAGCCTGACCCTTATTGGGCCCAAACACACCCAGTTGGGCCCAATACATAACCCAAGCCCATTACTGGCCCAATACCATTTTTTTATAAACCCTGGGGACCTAAATTGTCAAGTTTAAAAATGTTTGTAAAAAGAAAAAGTGTTTTAAAAATTTATAAGGGACTGAATTTGCAAGTTTCCAAAACTTTTATCTCTTTATAAAACACAAGGGCTGAAACTGCCATTATTTAAAACCTTTTATATCTTTGTTTTAATAAAACACAAGGACTGTTTGTGACTATTCTTAAAATTGTTTATAACTGAAAACAAAAGAAACAAAAGAATGAAATAAGATTGAAACTGAGGGGGTTTCCATTTTTGGGCACTTGAAACTTCAAAAACTGTTAACTCACTAAACGCACGCCCAATCCCTCAATAGCTTTCCCCCCATTCCCTAGAGCCTCCCCCCATCACGAGTTACAACCTTAAGCCTTTACCCCCACACACAACCCTTATACCCAGATAAATCCATTCCCACCACCCCCCACTAACCTCAATAGATGCCACCCGTTGGCAAACCATCTCTACCCGAGGAGATATCAATGGCTGGATATAGCTACCAAAAGAAACACAATCTTTAGGTATCCGATGGCTAGGATTGATCTGAGGTTTTGTACACACACAACAAATCGAGACAACAAGAAGAAGAAGGAAGCAAGAGAGACTTCTATAAATTGAAGAAACACAAGCCGAATGACACACCTTTTTTTTAGCTAGCTTTCTTTTATTTAACTTTTAATTTAAAATTGTAATTTAAGTTTTCAGAATGTTTACTCTGTAATATTGTTAAGTTTTCTCTAATGAAATTTCCAAGATTTATGAAAAATTTCTTTGCTTTGCTACTGTTGAAATTACAAGGTTAAAGGATATATGTTTAAATCTTTTTAACTTGTCTTACATTGCCAATAATCCAGTCAAGTAATCACAAGGTTAAGTAATTAAGTTCAGGTTTAATGTCAAATCAGTTTGTTTAAAAGGTTTTTGAAAATAAGGGGGTGTTTGGCAGTAGGGTTAAAATGGGTCAAAAGGGGATGTGCATGGGTTTGGAACTCTCAAATTAAGGGGGTGTTTGGTATATGGTCAAAATGGGTGATTCTGAGTTTGTCATGGGTCAAGCACACTCAGCCAACTTTGGCTGAGTGTGTGGGGTTAATCAAGCCACTTACATCACCATTTTTAGTTTTAAAATCAGTTTTTAAGTCCTTTTTTATATTCTGTCAAAACTTTAATAAGCTAACTCAAGCTAAACCACTTAAGCTGCTTATGCAGCTTAAGCACACTTTGTTTATGCTTATTCAAGTGTTTCTAGCCAAATAAAACATCCCTTGTTGCTGTCCCTTGGGTTTGACCAAGTTTAAGTCAAAATTTGGCTTTGCTTATTTTTGAAATCCCCCACTTTTAAGCCCAATTATCAGCAGTATTAGTTAGGCCTTAAGCCCCAAAGTTTTGAAAATAAGCTCATTGGAGACCCCTTGTTATCTGTTTTTACTTTATTTTGGCTAATAAGCTCATAAGAGCTTATTTGCATAAGCCCAAAAAGCTCTTTAGCTCACTGCTGTTTGTCCCCTGGTGCTGAGCACCCAAGTTCAGCACCTTTTTCCAGCTTATTTATCTAATAAGCACTTAGGTCTTTTAGCTTTTATCTGTAGCTTATTACTTGTTCTTTAATTCTCCAAAATAGTTTAGCTTATTTCTGCTTTTAGCTTAGCTTATTTTAGGTGTGAAAACCCCTCATTTCTGCTTTTTTATATAATAAGTAGCCTATAGCTTATTACTGCTTTAGCTTATTTTAGGGCTTATTTCTGTTAAACTTAGTTAAAATAGATAGACATAGCTAGGTTAAGTTAACTAAACCCAACCTCAGCTTATTTTGAGCTTTTTAGCTCAAAGAAAAAGCCAAAAAGCTCTTTGAGCTTTTCACATTCTGTCAGCCCAAAAAGCTCATGTTTCTGGCTTATTTAGACCCTTTCAGCCACTAGTCCTTTTGTAAAAAATGATAAGCTGAAACCCCTGAACAACTTTTCTTTTTTGGCTTTTTGATTTTAAGCCCTTTGGACCTACTTTGCATTACGGGGTCAGTTTCAGGGACCAAATGTGTAATTTAGTTTTTTAGAAGTTAACACTGTTAGTATACAAAGTTAGTAGGTAGTTGCCTCGTTAGTCCTTAATCTATTGCGCTGTTAGTCCTTTTCAGTTAGTTCAGTTAGGTTTAATTATTTAATTTAATTTAATTTAGGGTTAATTTTAATTAGTTTAATTAATATTAATTGCTACAGTAACTTTTAGGCATTTTTATATTTTTAGAATACTCAACTTTTTCTTTAATTAATCTGATTTTTTAGAATTTTTGTATTTATATTTTCTGTCTTTTTCTATTTAATTAGTTTTAATTAGTTCTTAATATTTAAAAATTCATAAAAAATACAAAAATTAACAAAAAATTATTTTTCTTTTTTAGAAAATTTTCTTTAATCAAATAGTTTGTAGGAAAATTATTAAAACTTGTGTAGGGTGATTTTTGCCCAAATTTCAGTTCCGGGCTCGTTTACGAGTTCGACTTTTTCGTTTCTTACCGTTTTGTTCGCTTTTTAACTCCGATTTTGAAATTTTTTACATTTTCTTTTAAGTTAGAATATTTTTAATTTATTTAAATTTTAAAATTAATTTTATGACTTTATTTTTGTAATTTTTAGTTTTAGCTTGCGATTTAATTCCCGGTAGTCTATAATTGCATGTTTAATTTAGTTTATTAGTTTTAATTATTTTAGTTAAGTATTTTTAGCCTAATTACGTTCCCCGTAGATTTCTTAGGATTTTCATTACCATTATTTATGCCCCGTAGTTTAGGATTTATCCGTATAACTATCTTTGTTCCCCGTAGTATATTTAAGATTCCCATTTTCCACTGCTTGTTTCCTGTAGAATAATTTTAGTTTTCTTTAATTAATTTTAGTCTATCTAGTTAAAAATCAAAATCATTTGTTTCTCAATTCAAATCATCAATTCATTCGTATCGATTTACCATTCCAGCCTCGTTGGGGATTTACGACCCGGGAAAGCTCTATACTACTTCTCGGTATCATTGGCTCTGCTTTTAGACTATCCTTACTTTATATTTGATATTTTATTATATTATATGTATTTTAAGGTATAGTCTGAGCGGATCATTGACTTTCCAAGATTAATTACAAATCATTTTCTCTTTATTATTTTGCAAAGAATGTTCAAGACAAATGCAATATTCCTTACGTTTTGCAAAGCGTTTCGAAAGCTCGTTAAATGACTTGTTCGATTCTTGTTGATTCAAAAGCTCAATTTCAAGATTTTTACAACTTGCATAATTATCAACTCTATGTAAAGACCTCAAATAATCACATATAACATCACATGAGATATTTTCTTCCAAGAGTATATCATTGTTGATTAAAAGTTGTTTCTTTTTTATCTCAAAATATTTATTTTCTATAGAACATTATTCAACTTCGTCTTCCATTTGTTTGAAAATTGATTTCATTTCATTAACTTCTTTGTAAAGACATGATTCAAAAGATTTGAAATATTCTCTAAAGTTTTTGAAAAATGGTGTGACGTCTTCTTCGAAAGCCTCTTTGATATGCATTACACCCTAATTTCCCACTTGGATTGGAGAAAGAACAGTTCTTTTTGTGATGCAAACATCAAATTTATCAAGTTGATCTTTAGCTTTCCAAAGGTTCTCTTTTACCATACTGGTTGTCTGAATTTTTTTAGGAAAAACTTTTGTTGTTGTTGGTTTATCAACAGAGATAGATGGAAGTGGTTTTAAAACTGGTGCCCAGTAGACTTGTTCTGCAGACAAATGTTTTTGTGGTATAAAATGCTCATAGAGTTTATTTAGTTTTAAATAATCAACCGGTTTATCGTTATTAGCATCTAGTTTTTCTTTCATTTTAACCGACTCTCTTTAGCAATTATCAATGTGTCTTCAGAATCATATACAAATATTGAATTATGTTTCTTAATTAACGCTTTAGCATTATACAACACATGTGGTTTTCGTTGAACTTGAGTTAGATACAAAGGATTTTGATAACCCAAAGTTGTTTTGTGAGTATTATCATAGAACTTTTGAGGTTTGATCAACATATGCATTGTTTGTGTTGTTTGACCTACTTTGTAAAGAATGTTTTCAATCTATTTCTTAGCCTTTTCCAAATCCACAAGTTCTTCGATATACTTATCTTACTTTAAAGATGACTCTTTTTTGAGTGTTTCAAAATCATTTTTCAAAGATGAATGAATGTTTGATAAAACCTCAATTTGTTGTCTTTAAACAATTACTTGTTTTTCAAAAGCTTCAACTTTTTGATTACGATTAACAATTATTCCTCTCATTTGAGAGTCTAAATGCTTTTCTCTTTGTGTTAAAAATTCTTTAGAAGTTTTTTTTCTTTCAAAATTTTAACATTTTCTTTGTATGATTCAAGCTCACTAGACAATGATCCATTCACACATTTAGCCTCTAGATTGACTGTGTTGCATTGTTCTACTTGACCTTTCATTTGTTCAATTACAGACAATATCATGGCATATTTATCTTGTTTAGTAGGAGGAACATATTGAGCAGCATCATTTTCAATAGTAACCATATAATCAGCATACGAGATAATAATAATATTACTCATAAGTTCATCACATGAATTATCATTAAAAACCATGTAATCATTATATACCGTCTCTTGAACAACATCATTAAGTATAGTATCCTCATGATAAGTGTCGTAATGTGGTACCTCAGAAAGTAGTTCTGAATCATAGGATGGATCAGCTATGTCTTCATTGATTGATCCAACTGGAGAAAGGCTTGCCATGAAGATTGCACAAGTAGTTGCTTCATCATCACAATCCGAGTCATATGTATCAAGATGGTCTGCCTTAAAGTTTGTTGTAGTATGCACCAAAAGATCATCACAGTCATCCATTTCTTCTAACATATCAACCAAAAAGTCTTGTTGATATTCATGAAGAATAACACGAGCTTTTTGTGCCTGAGCTAGTAGCATCTTCTCTTTAAACCATTCAACATCTTTTAACCTTTTCTTTGCAGTGCACTGTTTTGCCATATGGCCCTTACCCTTGTAGTTATAACACCTAATTAACCTAATTTGATTTGAATTCACATCACTAACAGTGTTGTTACCTCTCATTCCTTTAGCTTGACTCTTTCCTGTATTAACCCCATAACCATGAGACTAACGTCCTTGAATGTTAAGAACAATAACTCGACCATCTTGAACGGTAGCTTAAATTCTTGGATTCGACAAAGTTTTAAGTTGGTTATTTGTGGGAGGAAACTTTAAGTTCATAGCAGTACTGAGAAAAAGCATGGCTTTGTTAAGACTAGCTATTAGATCACTAGTTGGTAGGAACGATGGTACAACCAATCCTGAATCAAGTTGTGTTGACTGTATGGGTTGTTGTTGTTGAACAACTGGTGGGTCATAGCTTAGTTGTGGAGGCGACTGAATGATTGATTATTAGATCGATGGAGTGGTTGGTTGATATTATGGTACTGTTTGATATGGCTAATGAGGATGATAATCAGCTGGTGGATTATACTGTGATCTGGAACTGCTGTATGATGGAGGAGGATTGTATTGATTAGCAAGTAAAGGAAGTTGATCTGGGTAGAGTTGTCTCATTTAGCGAACTTCTTTTTCATCATGCTCATTGTGCTTGAGAAATGCATACAATTGTTCAAAGTTGACTGCGTGTAGATCTTTGGCTTGCTTAGCAGCTGTGATAAACCGACTCCACTATGGTTGAAGATGATTCACAAACTTTGTTTTGACTTGAATCTTTTTCATGGTCATCCTACTAATATTCATGTCATTGATCAATTTAGCATACCTATAGTAGTATGAATGAATTGTCTCTCCTGGCTCAGACGTGAACTTGTCAAATTCATCATTCAACTTTGACTCAAGCTCTTGAAGTGTCAGCTCCATGCCCTCTATAAATTCCTTGACCCGATCCTATATTTCTATTGCAGTTTGATAGTGGTTGATAAGAGTGTATATGTCAACTGGTAGTCCAAGAAGAATAATGTTGGTAGCCTTAATGTCATATTCATATTGTATCTTTTCTGTAGGAGACAGATATGCTATTGTTTGAGCACATTTTTCATCTGCACCACCATTAACACCTGGAATTGTGATCTCCTATCTGAGTTGAAACGGTCCGTTTATGATGGAATCAATCAACATTTCCCCAATCTCCTTTCCTTTAATGTAAAGGCAAATACGCGTCTTCCAACTATCATACATGCCTTTCTCAAGCATTGGGGGTCGGTTCTCAGCACCCGCAGCAATCACATTTTCAGCCATTGTTGCCATTTGAATTGATTAATTATTTGTTGTATGAAATGATATTAAAGGATCGTTTTAATGATTAGTAGGTGATGTGTGGTTTTGAAGTGGTTAATGTTTGGTGTTTAAGTAATTATGTGTCTTAATTAAGGTGAATAAGGTTAAAAGTAAGCAAATTCGCCTGTTTTGAAGTTTGAAGAATGATTTTTGCCTAAATTAAGGTTAGATGAGAATGATTTTTGCCTAATTATGAAATTAGGAGAAATTAATTTTCGCCTGATTCTGAAATTAGGAGAGAATGATTTTCGCCTGATTCTGAAATTAGGAGAGAATGGTTTTTGCCTGATTCTAAAAATAGGAGAGAATGGTTTTCGCCTAATACAGAAAATAGGAGAGAATGATTTTCGCCTATTGGTTTTCACTTGATGATTCTCACCTAAAACAAAAGAATAGGAGAGAATGATTTTCGCGTATGATTTTTGCCTATTTCAGTTTTCTCCTAATGAAGAGAATAGAAGAGAATGATTTTCGCGTAATTTTAAGCTTAGGGGAGAATGATTTTTGCCTAATTCTTGTTGTCACCTCTTTTCCCCAAATCAGGAGAGAATGATTCTCTCTTAATTTTGAAAGTCTTAAACACACAAAAAAAACTAATAAAAAACACACTTTATGATGTTTTTAATCTATTCTTTTTGCAATTTAACCTTTTATATTGATAAGCTTTAGTAAAAACATAAACTTTGTGATTTTTAACAACAAGATAAAAAAATTTGGAATTCGTGGCCATATTTTCGAATTTGTTTTTTCAAAAAATATGGTAAGAACTTTAACAAACACACACACAATCACTACTAGATCATTCCATGACTCTTGATACCAATTATAGAATAACTAATATCAATCACACATGTAATTATCTAAGAGTTTCTAGAGTGAGATTAGAGTGAGAAAGGGAGTGTGATTGACATTTAGAGAATAATGCAATATTAGATTAAGGAAAATGTTTCACCAACCTCATTCCTTCTTCCTAAGCCTCCTTTTATAGGAGAAGGATGGTGTACATGTAAG